>JAODAL010056247.1:0-23416 GCA_025379985.1 Phyllomedusa bahiana | reverse complement strand
TTTTTAAACCAAAAACTTCCCTGGCCCTGACAATGAGATTTTCAATTAGCAGAATTTGAAAACCAAGCTTTTTTGCAATTAAGACACTTGACCGGGGAAAGTGACAGAGCAAAGAGCATTATTTCTTTTCATGCATCCTAGAAACTTTGAGATGAGACAACCCCTTTTAAGGAGGGGCATTGCCCAGTTTGGGGGTTATTAGGAGGGGGATTTTCTGATTCATCTCCCCGCAAGAACGAAGAGTGTTTAAAAAGACTGTCTGTCCTTCTGGACCCCCTGTCCGGGGCCTTTCCTAGCAAAACTGCCTCGGGTGGGGTGAGAAATTTCTCCAACCCCCCCCCCCCCCCCTTTTTTAAAACAAATGGCCAAAAAATTGAAATTTTCATCCCCATCCCCAAATAACAAAAAGCTTTAACAAATGTCTACTTAAAGCTTTTAAAATAATAGTCAACAGTTAAAAATAAATGCTAAGAAACCAGAATCCCGGCAAATAGCACCAATGTCCTACTAAGACCACATATCACCAGCCATAGTGCCGGAATAATACCACAACACCATGTTAATATCACCACCCCAGGGCGCGTGGGGCTGTTTTTTTGGGGGGGGCCCCCGAAAAAAAAAAACCCCCTTTTCCCGGGGGTCCCCCCGGGCTCCAGGCCCTGCGCTGGGCCTGGAGCACCGACTGGTTTCACTGCATTGCGTCCGCTGGACGCACACCAGCTAGGGCTTCTGGGGGGCCCCCAAAATGCTGCTGGGGCCCCCCATTTGCCTGTGGCCCAATACCCCTTTTTGTGGCCCCCCCATATATACTGCCTGGCCCCTATAATGCCTCCCTGTGGCCCCCATATGCGCTGTGCCCTTTTATACCTGCCTCCCCCCATTACTCCTGTGCCCCCAATACTGCCTTCCCCCCATTTATCCCTGTGCCCCTATATCCCTGCCCGTGGCCCCCATACCCCTGCCTGTGCCCCCCCATATGATGTGTCCCCCTTAAAATCCCTGCCTTTGCCCCTTTATCCCTGCCGTGCCCCCAATACCTCCTGGGCCCCCTATACTCCCTCATTGCCCCATACTGCTAGTGCCCTTATATTTGCCTTGCCCCATATACTGCCTCTTTTGCCCCATATACCCTCTCCCCTTATATCCCTGCTTGTGGCCCCAAAAACTGCTCGTCCCCCCAATCTGCCTCATGTATATCCTGCCTGTGGCCCATATCTGCCTGTCCCCCCGATATACGCCTTTTGGGCCCCCCTATACCGCCTGTGGCCCCTTTATATGCCTCAGTGCCCCATATACTCCTGTGGCCCCATATACTGCCTCAATGACCCAATTACCTGCCTGTGGCCCATATACTGCCTGTCCCCCCATATGCCTGGCCCCCTAACTCCTGTGGCCCCCTATATACTGCCCTCATCCCACTATATACCTCCTAGTGCTCTTAAAACCCCCTCATTCCTATATACTGCCTCAGTGCCCCTATATTCCCCTCATGCCCCCAAATATGCCGGGGCCCCCCAATATCCTGCCTGGGCCCCCATATACTCCCCTGTGGCCCCCAATACCTCCTGTGGCCCCCATATACTGCTTAGTGCCCCTATATACCAAATGAGGGGACTGCAAAACCAAAAAATTTAAGGATTTGGGGAAATGTGAGGATTCTAAGATTTTTGGGTTCCAAATCCTCAGGACGAGTTTGGGCCGGGGCAATCAGCTGAAGGTGTGAACCGATGGGAAAAAAAGGGGAAAGTAAACGCCTGATAGAAAAACGTCACGGGGTTAAAATGTAATGCGTGGTAATCATTTATTTGCAGATCACATACAATATATCTACCACTATAGGGCCCCTGTTGGGGGGAAAATGAAATAACCCGGTACAGCGGGTATTTAAATGTGGGGGTGGTTTTTTTTGGGGCGGGAAAAATTTGAGCTTAATAGTAAAGTTTTGGGTCGGGTTTTGTAGGAGTGTTTTTAGTACAAATCACTTTTTGGGAATTTGCTCCATGTATGGGTGATTTATTGGTGACGGGTTGGGGGTATTTCATAAAAGGGTGGAAGTTTGAAAAAGTAAATTTGCATTGGTGTTTTTTACTGACATGACTGCTGAGGAGATGGACGGTTTCTGGTGGGATGTGCGAAAATTATGACGGGAACAGAAGTTTTTTCTCTGTAAAAAAAAACATGCCGCAGGTCACAATGAGGCGGGAAAAAACAAAAGGGCCCGAGCCCCGTGTTTTTAGGACCCTAGCAACGCCCTGACCACCACATAGTGACTGAAAAATTTACAAAATTTACCATTACTGATTACAAACCATTATACTACAACCTATATTCCCAACACATAGTGACCTTTACAGTGGTAGATACCAGCTGTACACAAGTTCTGCAGACATATTAATGATTACAGTAAAGTAAACATCCAGGCACTTACAGGAGACGTCTCTGAAGAGTTGTTCTTTCCCTTCTCTTCTCCATCTGGCCCAGACCGCCATGACGTCTTCTCCCGGCCACGACTCTTCACTGTAGAATTTACAAAAAACAAATATCTTAGACTCTTTTAATTTATCAGCGCTTCTTTTCCAATTCCTTTTCCCCTACACAAAGTCCCCATCTATAGCACCCCAATGGTAGCCATGTAATATGCCCCCCGTAGCCAGATTTAGTCCCTGTAGCCATGTAGTAGCCCTGTACGAGGAATAATTGTCCCCCGTAGCCAGGTAGTAGCCCCTGTAGCTAGGTAATATGTCCCCTCTAGCCATGTAGTAGCCCCTGTAGCCAGGTAATATGTCCCCTGTAGCCAGAAAGTAGCCCCTGTAGCCAGGAAGTGGCCCCCTGTAGCCAGGCAGTAGCCCCCATAGTCAGATAGTAGCCCCCTCTACCAGGGAGCAGCCCCTGTAGTACCCCCTATAGCCAGGTAGTATTCCCTATAGCCAGGTAGTAGCCCCTATAGTCAGGTAATAGCCCCCTATAGTCAGGTAGTAGCCCCTGTAGCCAGATAATAGCCCCTGTAGTAGCCCCTATAGCCAGGTAATAGCCCCTAGAGCCAGGTAGTAGCCCCTGTAGTAGCCCCTAAAACCCAGGTAATACCCCCCTTTGGGGAGGAAGAAAATATCCCGGGCGGCTTTTCATTGTGGGGGACAAAACCAAAAACCCTTTCGGGAGCGGTACAAAAGGTTTTCCCGGAACCAAGGGGAGGTTGCAAAACCTGGGGGCCTTCTTTTTCCCAAAGCAGTACAACTTTGCCCATTTCGCCATCAAAAGGGCCGAGACCACGGAAAACCGCCGAGGGGTTTTGCCCCCGAAAAAGGGGAGGGGTTATTGGGGCCTGGTGGAACTTTAAAGTGCTGCCCCCTACGCCCTAAAAAAGGGGGAGGGTGGGGAAGAAAATTGACTCAAATCAGTCCTCTCTCTAGCTTGGGGACAATCAGACCCCCCCCAAACCACGGACAAGCTCAATTTACATTTTTAATCAGCAAAAGCCCCTTTCCCCCAAAATGCCTCTGTAGGAAGTCGCCAAAAGAAAATGTGGTCAACCCATGAAAAAGGAAACCTCATAATTTAATTAGCCCCTGAACAAATGCTAGTTCCAGCTTAAAAGATTTGTTTCAATCAAAAGGGCCAGTGGGGTCGTCTCCGATATTTCATACGTTTCTTTTAGGCGATTCCGCTCCAAAACTGGGCAGGGCGGGTTTAAATATGGGGCAAAATAGGGAGCTCCCCGAAACGCACACCCCCCATTTTTCCCCCGGGTTTCCAGGACCCCTGGGGACTGAAAAAACCAGAACCCGGGCCAAAACGGGGCCCCATAAGATAACCCATGTTTTGTATCCAGGCTTTCAGGAAGCCCAGACGGTTTTTTGGATGGTCCCCAACCGGGCTCTTTTGGGGGTACAAATGCCCGCCGAGTTATAGTCCTTTTTTGGTTTGTATCAGAAACTGAAATGCCCGAGTGGGAGGATTTTTCATAAAAACCGTCCAGGGGTGGGGTGGGGGGCCCTTCCAAGTGGGGCCCCCGAAAGATATAAGCCGGGGAAGCCAGGGGTGGGCCTTTTTTTTGGGATAAAGGGAGGGGGGTACCTTAGGCGGGTCCAGTAACATCATCACGCAGCACCCCGGCCACATCGCCCCCCATGGGGGCCCCGGGCACCAAGCAAAGCAACAAGGAAAACCTTTACTATTTTAACCCCTCCCTTTTGCCCTGAAATCCAAAAATTGTTTTGCCCCCTCTTTCTGCCCCTGTATATTATTATCCACCCTTGAAACATTTTACCGGGTCAAAGTTTCCCTTAAAAAGGCTAATTAAATCTTATAAATTTTAAAATCTGAGTTAGTCTGTCTTGATCAACGGCCTCACATCCCAAATTTTCTCGGTCTTTTGTATATAGCCCCCAAAGGGGGGGGGGTTTGGTTCCTGACCCTCTAAAAGTGGGTAACGGCCCGGCCCCTTATAACAAACGAGCAAACGGGTTGGCACATTGTTGTTTTTCCCCTGTCCCAAAGGGGTGGGCAAGGTTCAGTGGAACATTCTCAAGGCCTGACCTTGACCCTCCCCCTAGGGGGCAGCGCAACCGAGATACACCCCAAGCCCGGGCCACGCCCTCAAGGGGCCCCGGGCGGACTAGGCTGGTTTTCGTCACAAATTGGTGGCAGAGGGGTTGGGATCAAGAAATGGGTTTTTTTGTGATGCGCTGCTTTTAACCCCCAAATACTAAGGAAACTACCAGCAGGGGTTTTTTGCTGCTGGGGTTTTTAAGATTAACTCAGCACTAACCAGCAGATTGAAAATAAAATTTTTTTAAAGGTGCCTTTCCCAGGTTGAAAGTTTTTGGGGGTCAAGTAACCCAGTTTTGGGCTTGCAAGGATGGCTGGTCGTGGAAAGGGGCAAAGCTGTAGGCCCGGGGGGAAACAGTGGGTTTAAGGGTTAGCCGGGAGGAGCTGGGTTCCGGGGCCAAGGCGGGGAAACTATAAAGGCGAGGGGGATCCGGCTGGGGCCCCCCCAAAAGGGACCCCATCACAGGTGGTCAAAGGGCGGCAGTTGGGCCCAAACCCCAACTTTCGGCAAACTCCTCCCAAAGGCTCCCCTGGCTAAGCTTAAAGGCTGGAGACCTCGACGGCCTTCCCAAAGGG
The DNA here is from genome assembly GCA_025379985.1 of Phyllomedusa bahiana. Lineage (NCBI taxonomy): Eukaryota > Metazoa > Chordata > Amphibia > Anura > Hylidae > Phyllomedusa > Phyllomedusa bahiana. The sequence goes on along the minus strand of JAODAL010056247.1, from coordinate 18,292 downwards.
AAAAACCAAGCAGTTTCCCAAAAAGGTGGGCTAGGGGGAAAAATAAGGCAAAAAAGGCTGCAGAAACGTTGCAAAACGGGGCAAAAAGGGCGGAAAAAAGCTGCAGAACATCGGCGGGGCGGCTAGGGGCGGAAAGCTGAAAGAAAAAAGGGGCGACGGTTTTTTAGAGGAAAGAAAAAAAAAGCAACAGAAAAAATTCGCAAAAAGCAGCAAAAGGCGTGAAAACCGGGCAGCACACGGAGGGGCCCAAGAGGGTGGAAACCCGCAAAAAAAAAAGGGTCGGGAAAGCGGGCCGAGAAAAACCTTTTTAAAAAGCGGTAAAAAAAACCCCGGGTGAACCCAAAAATTAAAAGGTTTTTTGCACCCCGGGCCAGGAAAAAGCCCCTTCAACCCAAGGTCCCCTCAAAGTTAAAGGCGGAGGGACTTTCCCATTCTGGATAAAGGGGGAAAGACCGGGAAACCAACCTTCCTGCTGGCATTTAAAAAAAATTTTGCCGCCAGCCCCATGGGGCCTGGGGAAACCAGGGGTTTCGGTTTCTACTCCTCTTTCTCAGATAAATCTGAAAATCTTCGGGGACCTCCCCAAAGGGGGAGCCACCCCTAAACCCACAAAGGAAAAATCAAAGGCAGGCCCCGGAAAAAGGGCAAAAAACCCCTCACCTTCCCTTGAAAATTAAAAAAAACAAAGGAAGAGCCCCGGAGGTTTTTGCAGCGGGGTCCTAACACAGCTGGGCCCGAACCAAAACATGGCGGGGCCCTAAAAAAGAAAAAAAGGCAGCCCGACCATTGGACCTGGGGGCAAAGATCACACCCCCGTCCAAACAGTTTAAAAAGGAGCTCATCGCCACAAAAACATTTTTTTTGGGGAACCCTGCCAGGGGAAAAAAAAAAACCCTTCCCCAAGCATCACCTTTTTTAAACCAAAAAAACCAAAAGGGGGCCCAAAACCGCCACACAAACCTGGGCGGATGGGGGTATGCCAACAATCGGGCACCAGGCCAGGAAGCACACCAGTGGAGAGGGGTTAAATGCCTGCGGGGCCACTTGCCCCTTTACCCCTAAACCCCCGGGGGGCCCTCAGCCCAAAGCTTCCACTTTGGGGGGGGAACCCCGACTCTGTCCCCTTTTTGCAAAAGCCGGGACATTTTTAAGGCCGCATGTCCCCAGCACCAGAAAGGGGCCCCTCCCCCGTCCCCTTTTCCAAGGCCCCCCAATGTTTTGTTTTGTGGGTGGGGGTTTGGGGGGGGGGGCCCCCTTTATAAATTCCCCGCCTCACCGTGGGCCGGTTGTTGGCCAAGGGACTTTTTTTGGACACCGGGGCGGAGATGATGTGGGGCCGGGGCCCGAGCTGGGGTCCCCAAAAGGAAAATGAGACCCGGAAAGACTTGCGCTGTCTCCGAATTGGGGGCGTTTTTTCCGGCGCTGCCAGTTCCAAGGGGTATTTGGACTGGGGTGCCGGGCAGGGGAAAGTGGGAGGGGGTTTGGGGTGTCCCCCCGAACATTTTCCCCTGTATTCTGTTGGGACAGACTTTTTGGGGGGGGTGGTAGCCCTTTTTTTAGGCCCCCGAACCCCCAAAGGCTGCTCCCCCCAAATGTGATAATTTTCATCCAACCATGTTTTTAAAGTTTTTTAAACAATGTTATTTAAAAAGCATACTGATGGAGTATGGGGGTGGGGGGGCATGGGTGTCCCTCTCCATCCCCCGTGGAGAGGAGAAAAGGTCAGCAGTTTTCAATAGGGCAGCAGGGGTTTTCCCGCAAGCCGCGGGATTTGTTTTTCCTCTGGGGGGGGCATCCCGAGGGGGCAGACAGGGGGCAGACAGCTGTTTTTGGGGGGGGCAAAGCAGGTGGGGGCAGGGCTCCCAGGGAAGGGCCCCAGAGCAGGGGCCCCCCCTTAAAAAGGGTGTCGGGGGGCCCGGTTGGGCCAAGCAGACTGGCGACTTATTTAAAAGGCCCCAGGGGGGGGGAGCCCACCAACGGTTTGCAGCGGTCGTTGGGCCCCTGTCCCCGTCAGTGGGATTGGGCCCGGGGCCAGGAGGCCCCCCCGGGCCCCACGGGTATCCCCCATCGGCCCTAAGGGGCCGGGAAGGGGGAGGGCCAGGAGATAGGTCCCGGGGGAACCGACCCGATGACGTTCAGCTCGTCCCCTTCGGGGCCAAAATCTATCGAGAGTTTTTAAGGGACGTTTAGCGGCTTAAAGACAGCCTGAAAGCTCTCAAGGGGGCAGCGGGACAGCCAACCCCTTGGACTCAGACACCGCGCGGGTGGTCCGGGACCAAGGGACCGGGGTCCACAGACGGTCCGAACCCCCGGGTTTTACCGGAAACGTGACCCAGGGACCCGACGGTTGGTGGTTTCCCAACCGTTCAGGGTGGAGTTTTTTTCGGGTTGGCCCGATGAGATTTTCCCATGGCCGGGAAAAACCAAAGGGGAAACGCCCAAAACCAATTGGGAAAAGGGAGGCCCAACATTTCTAAATGGCCAAAGATGGGGACTGATGAGGCTGCCCACTGCCGTTTTGGTGACCCCTTTTCAGGGTGGGGAAGGGGGGGCCCGAAAGGGGCCCAAAACCCCACTGTTAACCCCCACTGCCATCATAGACGACCTTTTAGGAAAGGGGGGCGGGGGGATTTTTAAATTTTGGGCCGCTTCCCCTTTCCCCCGCTCCGGGAAAAGCATTTATACTGGGCGGTAGTAGACCTACGGGCCCCTTTCCCGGTAACCCGGGAAACGGTAAAAAAACCTTTTCCCTCCCCTTTTGGGCCCCCACAAGGTGGCCACCGCCTTTTCTGGGAATTTTCTCCCGAGTGGGCTTTTCCCCCCAAAAAAGGGTCACTGACCGGGGGGGCCCAGTTCAAAAGTCGGCCCGCTAATTTGGAAATACTTGTGTAATCCCGATAAAAGGGCAACATCTGGTGGGCCCGCCCTACCCCCCAACAGACTAATGGCCTGTGTGAAAGGTTTTTTTGGCACCCTGAAAACAAATGCTTTTAAAATGTTGGGCGAAAAACCCACGTGCGCACTGGGAGCCCGGTTTTTTCTCCCCCACCCTACTATTTGCAACCGGGGAAAATTCCCCAAAAAACCCCAACGGGGTTTGTTTCCCTTTGAGCTTTTCCCTTTTGGGGGGACGTGTGCGGGGGCCCCGGCTCGTGAAAGGAGGCCTGGGGGAGACTTAGCAAAACCCCGGAAAGGGGTCCGGCATTGAGTAATGTCCTGGCGCTTCCGTTTAACCCAAAAAGCAAGGGCCTTGCCAGCTAGTGCACGAGAAAATTTTGCAAAGGGCCCAGGCCCACCCAGAAGCAGTGGGACGGGCCAGAAACCCCTTGTTTAAAAGGAAAACCAAAACCCGGTTTTTCAGAAATGGGGGGTCCGGCCCTGTACCACAGGGCAAGCATTTAGGCAGCCTGGGGGAAAGGCCCCCTATGGCTTTCACCAAAACAAATCAACCAAATCACTAAACCTGGTCACCCTGGGCCACGACCGGGGGGGAAGGGGGGGAAGGGCCCTTCCCGTGAAAAATGATGAAGGCGCCCTCATGGAGGGGAGGTAATGGCCCTTCCCGTGTGGGAACCTGGGCCCCCGGAAATTTAGACGGAGAACCCTTTTTGGCCCAAACCAAAAGCCCCGGTCAGGGCAGGTTTGGGGCCAAAGAAAGTGGGCAAAACCTCCTGGAGAACCAAAACCCCTCCCAGCTGTTTGGCCCAACCCTCTACCCCCTTACGGACAATTTTTCAAACGTTCCTGGAAGGACGTATCCCCCCGCCATCCGTGGGCAAACCCGGGGATCACCCCCCCCAAACCGGCGTTCACTTTTCGGATCTCCCCCAATTTCAGCAGCACAAAGCGTGAGGAAATTGACGGGAAAAAGAAGCTGGGGGGGCATCCAGGCATCCAACCGTGGGCCCGGGCCTCCGGCCCCGGTTTGTCCTCGCCCCAAAAAAGGATCGGGCCAAAACCCAAATTTTGCGTGGACCCCAAAAAGGGGGGCCCCCCAACGCTTTCAACCCGGGCACTGAAATTTTTTCGTACCCAATGCCATTTCTCGATGAAACCCGCTCATTTAGTTGGGGTGGGGCCAAAGTACCTGACCATCATGGGTCTGACCGGGGATTTTTGGGAGATTCCCCTGACCCGTTTAGGCAAGGGAACGCTCTGCCTTTATCACCCCATTTGGGACGTAAAAGTCCCCGGGGCATTTCCGTTCCCATGGGAAAAATGCCCCTGCCCCTTTTTTTAAAACGGGATGGTCAACACGCTGCATTTTAAGGGGCTTTAAAAAAGGGGACCCGGCTGGCCGGAAACCTTTTAAAGACAAGGGGCCCTTTTTCCCCAAAATTCCCACCTGGGAGGAAACCCCCTCCAGCACCTTACCGCAGGTTCCCTTGGGGCGTATCCCGCCAAAGGGGAAAACTTGACCATCAAAAACCGGAAAGTGCCAGCTTTGGGGAAAAGAAATTGGGGGGCCACTTTCCTTGGGGGCAAACCGGGCAGGTGGGGGGCCTTGAAAAACCAGAAAACCCGGAAAAGTGGAAAAGCCCCCTTTTGCATTCCCCGGCCCCCCTCCCAGGACCAAAGGAAAACAGGCGTTTTCTTTTCTTTGGCACCGCTGGGGACAATGGAGGGTTTTTTTCCACACTATAAAGCCAAGCAAAAGCCCCCCGACAGACCCTCCCCCAGGAAAAGGTTGCCCTCTGAGGTTTGATTTGGAAAAAACGACCCGCGGGGACGGCCTTCCAAGCCCTCAAGGCCCGCCTTGTCCAGCCCCCCCATACTACAAGGGCCCCCGACTTCACCCGGGATTTATATTTCAAACCACCCCCAGTGACTTTTGGGCCCCGGGGCAGTGCTCAAACCAGGGGTTTTTGGGGCACAACGGGGCAGTTAACAAACCCGTTAAATTTCCGGACCCGGGAAACTTCTTTGGGGGGGAAGTGGCCTATTCCACCATGGGAAAAAAAATGCCTGGTGATAGTGTGGGGCCCCGCAGGGGGGGCTTTCAGCCCCATTAAACGGGCGGCATTTCATTTTTTTTGGGGGGACAGATCCCCAACCCTCTTTAGCCCGGCAAAACACGGTCTCCGGGAAACCCAAAGGGAGGTTGCAAAGCGGATCCTTCGTTTTTTTGCAGTACAACTTCGTATTCACCACCGGAAGGGCTGAACCCCCGGCAACCCGATGGGTTTTTCCCGAAAAAGGGGAGGGGTTAGTTTTGGGGGCCTGGTGGAGCACTTGTAAGTGCTGCCCCCAAACGCCCCCAAAAGGGGGGGGGTGGAAAGGAAAAAAAATTGACCAAATCATCCTTTTTCTCTGCTTAGCAATCAGATACCTCCCCCAACCCCACAGGGCAAAACTTTAATTTTCAGTTAATCATCACAGCTCCTTTTCCCCCAATTTCCTTTTGTAGGAAGTTTGCCACAGCATTGGGGGCCCAAACCCCTGAAAAGATCCTCATGAATCTAATTAGGGACTGAACAAATTTCTAGTCCCCAGCTTCCCAAAAACTTCCAAACAATCAAAACCCAGTTGGGTCCCTCTTCCCATAATTTTATATCGATTCATACGATCCGCTTTAACTGGGGCATGGCGGGGTTTATATCGCAAAATTTTGGAGCTCCCCCCCACGCCCCAGGCCCCTTTCCCCGGTTTTTCCAAATACGCATGGGGGCTGAGATATCCAAACCGGGCCTACGGGGTTTATAAGATAACATGTTTTATATCCAGGGGTCAGGAAGGCCCAACGGTTCTGATGGAAACCACCGGCTCGGTTTTGTGCCCAAAGCCCTGCCGGTTATAGTCCAAATTTTTTGGGTTTTGGGATCAAAACTGCAAAGACCTGAGTGGGAGGAGTTTATAGCCCCTCCCCGAGGTTTTGAGGGGGCTGCCAAGTGGGCTGCCCCTCGCAGATTTTAACCAGGACCAAGGGTGGCTCTTTCCCCGTTTTTTCCAAGGGGGGGGTACCTGAGAGCAGGGCCAGTAACATCATCACGCAGCAAACCAGGCCAAAATCGCCCCCCCCCTGCGGCCCGGGGACCCCAAACAAACAACAAGGTAACCCGATATTTTTAAAATGCCCCTTTTTCTGTAATCCATAATTGTAATTTGCAAAACCCCTCTCTGACCTGGGATATTATTTTCCATCCCTTTTACATATACCTTTTAGTTGCCCCTTTAAGGCTAATTAAAAACTATAAACTTTAACTGAATTTTGTCTGGGCTTGATCAAAAGGGGGCCCCAAAACCCTAAATTTTCGGTCTATAGCATATAGCTACCCAAGGGGTTTTGGGCCCCCGACCCTGGTTTTTTAAGTCGGGGGGGAAAAAGGGCCGGTCTTATAACTAAACAGCGAACTGGTGGCCGCATTGTTGTTTCCCTGTGCCATGTGGGAAAAGGGGGAATAGGGGAACAGTATCGGCTGACCTTGACTCCCCCCAGTGGGCAGCGCAAAATCAGATACAAATCCCCAAATCAGCCCTCGCCCTCCCAAACGGGGCCGGCGGACTAGGCTGTTTTCCACATATTTGGGGGCAGAGCGGGGGGGATCAAGACAATGGTTTGTGAGTGCGCTTTCTGTACTCCCAAATACTAAGGGCTAACCAAACAGTGGTTTTTTCTGCGGGGGTTTAAGATTAAAAATCAGCACAAACCCTTTAGAGTACAAATCAAGGTTTTTTGGGTTTGGGGGGATTCAGGTTTCAGTTTTTTTGTCCAAAAAACCCATTTTTGCGTTGCAAGGGTTTGGGTGGGGCGTTGGCAAGGGGAAAGCTTAGGCCCCCGGGGGAAAAATTTGGTGAAGGGTTTGGGCCCGGAGGAGCTCGGTCCCCGGGCCGGCTGTGGAAATATGAAGGCGAGGGGGAGTTTCCGGGTCGGGCTCCTCAAGGGGCCCGTTCCCCCAGGTTTGGGCGATGGCGCCCTGGGCAAACTCACTTTTTGGGTAATTTTCCTGCAAGCCTTTCCCTGGCTAAGCTTGAGGCCCGGAGACCCCGACGCCTACAAGGCCCTCCTTTGCGCTGCAGAACGTCGGAGCGGCTAGAGGCGGCCGGCCCAAAAATCGCGAGCGGGGGGGGTAGGGGGGGGGCGGGGGGGGGGAGCTTGGGGGAGGGGAAATCGCGAGCCCGGGTAGAAAACGGCAGCTGCAGAACTTTGGGGGCGGGGTGAGAAAAGTCACGGGGCCGTGACCCCCCAATTACAGGTGCCCCCCCAAAAAAACCCCGGCCAGTGGAGCCCCCCTCAACCCCGGTCCCCCAAAATTGAAGGGGGGAGGACTTTTCCCCTTCTGGATAAAGGTGGGGGACCTGGGCATCTTCCTGCGGCATTTTTTAAAAAAATTTTCCCCCCCAAACCCTTGCCTTAGGACCCAGTGGGTTCCCGGGTTTCCCGACTCCCCGTCTCAGAGGTAAAGCCTGGAGTTTTTCCGGGGGCCCGCCCAGCGAGTCCAACCCTGAAACCCACGAGGGAATCAAGCAGGGAAAAGGGTTCCCCCCAGTACAATCTCACTCCCGAGATGTAAAAAAGGCCGTCGCCCTTTAATGGGCCGGCCCGGGCTAGGTGTTTTTTGGTCACACCCCTAATATCAGGTAGTAGCCCCTATAGCCAGACAATAGCCCCTGTAGTTAGGTAGTAGCCCCTATAGCCAGGTAGTAGCCCCTATAGCCAGATAGTAGCCCCTGTAGTAGCCCCTATAGCCAGGTAATAGCCTCTGTAGTCAGGTAGGAGCCTCCTATAGCCACATAATAGCCCCTATAGCCATGTAATAACCCCTATAGCCAGATAGTAGCCCCTGTAGTAGCCCCTATAGCCAGGTAATAGCCCCTATAGCCAGGTAATAACCCCTATAGTCGGGTAATAGCCCCTGCAGCTAATGATAACAAAATAAAAAAAACATACTCACCGTGCCACGGACCGCCCATCCAGGTCCGGGAGCTGCTGAACAGTATAAGCGGCTTACGCTGTCATGCGGCTCCCAGGGATCTCCTGGGCCGACAGAGGCTGCCGGCTTAGGAGATCCAATGTCACAGGGGGAGTAAGTAAAGCCGTGCAGCCCACTACGACGCTGATAAATACAGGGAAGAAGGCAGGACGGTAACGATCCATCCTGCCTCCTCCCTGTACCAGCAGCTGCACAGCGAGTGTGCAGCTGCTGACTGACTCTGTCAGAGGCTAATGGGCAGGCGAGGTGCCCCTAGGAACGGCCCTGGACCTGTCATGTATCGTTCTGTGTAAAATAGCCAGGCATTTGATTTGAATGAGTGCCGTGTAATACTTCATTTCTCCTGTGGTGGCGCTGCAAGGAAACCGAATATTCGTTACCAGGTTTCCCCAGAGAGTATTTGGTGTTTCTTCATTGAGAATCCTTCTCATAAATTGGGATTGTCCAAGGCAGACAGACCCATTAATGTTCATTTTATGCTGCACAATGATTCACTTCAATGCACTACTTATCAAAACATCTTTTTATTTAGCTTTTTTTTCTAATAGATTACATATAAAAATATACAAAACACAAAATAAACTAATGACATGACCTGTGCATAGCTATGGAAAACGTCTGCACTGCTTATCTCTTAGGTGACCAAGTGGACTGTAAACATTAGGTATAGGACTTGTAACATCATCATTACGTTACATCATATAGCAGTGGAACCATAATATCACACTCGTCATTTCTCATAAAAATCATTAGATCAAGCTTCAGTCATTCATCATAAAGGTTAGTTTATTTCAAGCTATTAACACGTGGGCTAAATTTGCAACAGGACACTCATTCGGTTCTGACCCAAGTAGCTTTATGGTTCTATGCACAGACTCTGTACATCGGCACATTGAGTCCCTGTTGTGCATTATGATGTGCTACCATATACAAGCAAAATTCGTAGGGAAGAATACCTCCCTCATCTGATAAACCTAACCTTGATGTAATTCCATATAAAATAAGAGACACTAGCAGGACTATACAAATGTGCAATATCTTGATGATATGTTCTAGGCTCCAAAAATGACTAAATATTTATAAAAAAAAAAAAGAAGCAGGCAGTTAAGAAATCAGTGGGTTGTGAAGAGATATAAAATACAGATTGCTATTGACCCTGGGGCCGACTAACCCTTGGTGTGGGGGTGGGGCAGGGCAGAGCTGAAGAAGTAATGTCCAGAAGAGGACCACAGTGTCGTGGCTAATTGCAACAAAAAGATTTTCTGAGATTAAAAAAAAAACCCTATGCAGTCCAGGACTGAAAAATCTCGGAAGACCCTTTAAATTAAAAAAACCCGTGTTTGAAGATTAAAGGGGTTTTCTCTCTACAAAGATCATACTGTATCTGTAATGATGGGGACAGTAAAAATAAGCACTTTGCAATTGGTTTGTATTATCTAAATCATTTAGTAGAGCAGCTATGAGCTAATCTGTGTGTGTCTAGAGCTGCTTCTGCAGCCTGGGGGTTGGGGACGCCCCCTGTGCTGTGACTGGCTGCCTGCTCTTTAGTTCAACCCCCTGGATGGGACATTTCCCCTGTGCGGGACACGTCCCCTGTGCTGTGATTGGCTGTCCTGTGCCCTCTGTGCTCACTCCCCCCTGAGTAGGGTGAAACTGAAGGCTGCTCTGCTCCTCTTCCAAGGACAGGTCTGATGTGAAGGAGCTGGGCAATGCTAAATTCACTCCTCCCACCCATATAACACACAAATGATACAATCTGCTAGACACAATGACAAGATGTCACTTTCTGTAACATTAGAGGGCTGTAGGTATAACTGCTTACACCAATGCAGGTGTTCTGGTTATAAGGAGCTTGTGGAGGGAGGGTTCAGCTCTTCAGGCATGAGTACTGTCCACTGCAAGAGGTCTGAAGAGCTATAATATCCTCTCCCTTCCCCTGATCACATAGAATTAGAACTGAGAACAGAGCAGTGACAGGAGGGGCGTGATGATGTCACCAGTCTTCAGTGAGAGAAGACCCGCCTACTGGGAGAAGATGTAAGACAGAGAAAATGTGAAAGCCTGTACTGAGGAAACCCTTTTATTTGGTCCCATGGACCTTAATGCCCTGATGACTTTTAGGGCGACATGTATGATTTTTGCTGTTTAAACGCCAATTTTTATGCGCATATAAATAGTATAGAATGCACCTGAGTTATGTACCCGGTCTACTGTGGGTCATAAGTCAGGCGCATTCTAGCGCATAAACATAAATTCTGGCTCAGGTAAACCACTTTGAAAGTGGTTTACCTGTTCCAGCAGTAATGCACCTGGAATTGGCGTAACAAAGCTATAAATCTATAGCTTCATACGGTTCTTGTTTGCCCCAACTCCTGCATGCCCCCGAAATCAGCCGCATTACAAAGTGCCGTGCCTGATATTGGCGTACTGGCCATTTAAAGCTATCGCGAACGGGGCTGTGCTAGATGTCAGGCTGAAAAGACGCCAGACTTCTGGCACAACAGCGTTCATACACGCCGCCCTTAGTTCACTCCTGGTTAGACCTTTTTAAAGGGACACTTCCATCAGAAAGGAGTATTTTTGTTAAAACCAATATTCGTGGAAAACTGTTTTTTTTATTTTTTTTATTTTACCAGTGTTTTTTTATTCAATCAATTCTATGCAATTACAAATTACGTTTAAAATCTTGTCCCTTTCTAGCTGTGATTAGTAGAGAGATAAAACTCCTGAATCGCAGGGAAGACTATTTTTACTTTACTGTAAGCGCTGCTAATCTCTATATAGTCTCATTACAAAAAATAGGTAATGACATAATGATCGCTCTATTGTTCTCTGATCAGGGATACATAAGATTAGGGCAATGACCAGAAAAAATACATCCAAGGACCATGGGTTAACCTTTTTCTGCACTAGAGAGGGGGTATCTCCACATTTATCAGGTCCAGCTGATAACAATTACCATCAAGCTTCCCTTGCCGCTCTCACCTATGGTGGGCTACACTTCACCTACACCCCCAGACCTGAGAACAGGCCGGGTGGAGGAGTTGGCATATTTCTCTCTCCACACTGCACTTACCAGGTCCTTCCCTCCTGAAACCCTCCCTCACTTTCCCCTCCTTTGAGGTCCACACCCTCAGACCCCTTTCAGCCATTTTCCATCAGAGTGGGCCAGTTGTCTACAGACCCCCCTGCTCTCCCCGCCAGTTTCTGGATCATTTTGCCGCCTGGCTCCCACACTTCCTCTCTTCTGAAATGGCCACTCTCATCATGGGTGATTTCAACATCCCCATTGATGACCCCATGTCTCCTTCTGCCTCACAGTTTCTTTCATTAACCTCCTCACATGGCCTCTCGCAGTTTACTGACTCCCCAACCCACAAGGATGGAACTTCAGGATCTGGTCTTCTGTCATCTTTCCTCAATTTCTAACTTCACTAATTCTCCTTATGCTCTCTCTGACCCCAATCTTATCTCCTTCATTATCACTAATTCTCAGCCTTCTCTGGACAAACCTGCCCATCATCCATAAAAGAAATATCCGCTCCATTAATACCAGGAACTCACAGACACCATACAGTCCTCACTGCCCCCCAATCTCCTCCCTCTCCTGTCCAGAACAGGCTGTCAAACGTTAAAATGAAACTCTCGAAAACCACCCTGGACATTTTTGGCACCACTCACACACACCGCACCAACCAGAGTCAGACGCCCGCAGCCTTGGCACACACCTCAGACTCGTTTTCTCCAGCGATGTTCCAGGTGTGCTGAGCGGCTGTGGAGAAAGTCAAAGCTACCTGCAGACTTTCTCCACTACAAATTCATGCTCAGGACTTATCACACTGCCCTTCACTGCGCCAAACAAAAATATTTCACCTCCCTCATCTCCACACTACACAACAACCCAAAACGCCTCTTTGACACCTTCCACTTTCCCTCCTAAGCCTAAAGCTCAGGCTCCGGTCACTGACCTCTGTGCTGAAGAAACCCGGCCACTCACATCAAAGACAAAATACAAAATATAAGGCAATACATCACATCACAATCCCCAAAAAAATACCCATCCTGTCCCTCCCCGCACGTCCTTAATCTACCGCAGCCCTTGACCCGACGACAGAGGGAAGAAGTGTCCAGGCTTCTCCTGTCTGCTCGTCCCACCACCTGCTCTACTGACCCCATTCCATCCCACCTCGTCCAGTCTATTTCTCCAGCTGTCCTCTCTCACCTTACTGCTATCTGTAACCTCTCTCTCTCCACTGGGATCTTTCCATCTTCCTTCAAACACGCCATCATAACCCCTTTTTATGAAAAAGCCCTCTCTGGACCCGTCCTGTGCTGATAACTACCGACCAATCTCTAACCTGCCCTTCATCTCTAAACTCCTGGAACACTGGTCTACTCTCGCCTAATCCGCTATCTCTCTGCTAACTCTCTTCTTGACCCCTGCAATCAGGTTTCCGCACCCACACTCCACGGAAACTGCCTTAGTTAAAGTCTCAAATGACCTCCTAACAGCACAATCTCAGGGGAACTACTCATTGTTGCTTTCATTGGATCTCTCTGCAGCATTTGACACTGTGGATCACCAACTTCTCCTCAGCAAAGCTCCCGCACCATTGGCCTCCAGGACACCCTCTCGCTTGGTTCTCGTCCTACCCTTCTGACCGCTCCTTCAGTGTCTCGTTTTCTGGTTCCACCCCCTCTCCTCTTTTCCCCTTGCTGTTGGAGTTCCTCAGGGATCAGTTCTAGGTCCCTCCTCTTTTTATTGTACACAGCCCCCATTGGACAAACCCATCAGTAGATTTGGTTTCCAGTACCATCTCATATCGGATGACACCCAATTATACACCTCCTCCCGTGACATCACTCCGCCTTACTACAAAACACCATGACTGTCTGTCTGCTGTCTCTGACATCATGTCCTCTCTCCATCCCGAAACTAAACCTCACTAAGACTGAACTTCTTGTCTTTCCGCCATCTACTAACCAACCCCCCCCTGCATTTCTGTTTCCTGTATGTGGTACCACCATTTCTCCTAGGCAGCAGGCCCGCTGTCTAGGGGTTCTATTTTATTCTGATCTGACCTTCTCCCCATATATCCAATCCCTTGCCCGCTCCTGTCACCTGCACCTCAAGAATATCTCCAAAATCCATCCATTTCTCACTGTGGAAACAACTCAAACTCTCATTACTGCTCTTATTCTTTCTTGTCTTGACTACTGCAACTCCTTGCTTATCGGTCTCCCCTCTCTGCAAACTCTCCCCTCCCAATCTGTCCAGAATGCAGCAGCCAGGGCTTGTCTTTCTCTCCAGCTGCTATACTGATGCCTCTACCCTGTGTCAGTCACTGCACTGGTTGCCATCCAGTAAAGGATACAGTATAAACTCAGCACTCTCACCCCTAAAGCCTCCACAGCGCTGCTCCTCCCTACATCTCCTCCCCAGTCTCTGTCTACCGCCCTACCCGTGCTCCCCCGCTCTGCTGATGATATCAGACTACATTCCCAATCATCCGAACCTCCCATGCCCGCCTACAAGATTCACACGTGCGGCACCAATTCCCCTGGAATATGCTACCGCGGGCGATCAGGCACATTCACAACCCTCACAGTTTTTAAGAGGGCCCTGAAAATACATCTTCTCGGTCTGCCCCCCAAGATCCCTAACGCTATCACACACATCTGTCTCCCTGCACTTGGGCACTCACAGGCACTTATCTGTATATAGATGTACTGTCAGGGGGCAGGTTCATCCATTTTTTTATGTAAACCACCCCCCATTTATGAAACATGGCTGGACCATTTTAAACTTGGCACTTCTTACCGTATTTTTCACCCATACACCCTAATAGATTTTTAAGCTCTCACGAGCAGGGGCCCTCACACCTTGTGTCTCATCTGTAAGTACTTTTAATGTGTAAATGACTGTATGTTTACCCTTGAATTTGTAAAGTGCTGCGGAATATGTTGGCGCTATAGAGATAAAGATTATTATTATTATTATTATTATCAAGCAATCCTGTTGTTGCTGTGCTATCTTAGCTTACAGAGGGAAAATCAGAGAGCAAACTAGGAAGTCATATACAAAAGGGAAAAATTATATATAAAAAAATCCATGTTCTAGTTGCTCATCAATATATGGAAAAAAGTATTGATGGTGCTATCCCTTTAACATGGGCAAATGAATAGGGCTAAGCTGCAATACCATGAACAGCCACAAACAAAAGTGGAACTGTTTCTGTTATAAAGCAGCCATATTTTTTTAACTCATACAATGCCTTCAAGGACCGACATATTCTGAGGGAAATCTTGAACATTGTATTGAAAATGCGGGGGTCTGTAATTTAAAGGGGGTTTTGTCTCACTACAAGGATTACTTTTAATGTTAAAGATCTTGCAAAAACAAGTCAATTTGCAATATATTGTCATTAACCATGTCCTACGGATTCCTAGATATCCCCTCTTGTATGAGCTGCATCAGTTCCTTAGGTTACTATAGCGACAGACCTGTTTGATCTCTCCTGATAGGCTGCCAGCACTGATCGCTATAGTTACAGACTTGGTGCCCTCAGCAGGCCAATAGAAGCCAGTAAACACGCCCCTGAATTCAAAAGTGAAACCAAGAAAACAGAACTGAGGTAAGATGAATTGATGTAGTGAGACAACCCTTTTAAAACGCTAAAAGCAATGTCTTAACATTGATACAGAGAGATAAAGCGCTAAGAAGATCTGGCCTACACCACATCCATAACATACACTGACTGCTGGATACACAGAATCACAAAATCTTAAAACGCTTAAAAAAAAAAAAAAAACTAATAATTATTTATACATATGATAAAATCACTTGCTGTTCACTATTTCAGTTTCATGAACCATCAGGATGTTTTTTAGTAAAAAATGTGCTATGCAGGCAAATAATACTATTCTTCACAAAACCTTCTTATCTTGTCCCTGTAATACATGTGATACACAGTAAGGAACAATTCCTACAGCGGTTATAGGAACAGCGATGCTCTTGCAGAATGAGAGAGCGTAGAAGATCGCTTCCACATCGGATGGAAGTTCAAAGGCGTCAAAGACGTGAAGAACAACTAGAGAAGTTATGATACAGCTAAGGCGAAATGTGAACTCAGTTCCTTGCTTCTCCTTGCAGCTGTGCTTGTACATCTGGGAGTCTAAGGCTAGTCCTAAGCCAAGGAAAATACCTAAGTTCCTGATCAAGCCAGCAAATGGTGTGGAGTCAATATGGATCCATTCTGGCTTGGAACACCAACGTGATGCTTTGTCAAGGGTCCACAAAAGGTCCACGTCAAAAAGTTTGAGTAGCAAGTAGAAGCCAAAGGCAAATGAGAAAAGGAACAGAGTGGTATAGATGTATTTCTTCATGTTCATGCGGTTTATAACTTTCAAATGATTAAATCCTTTGGCCACAACAATTCCTAGAAGAAAAAAACAACATTAGCCGATAAGGGTCCGCCCACACGGCATGGTGTCATGGTCGGATTTTGAGATGGTTTTTGGATTTGAAAACCATCTGAAAACCGACAAGAAACCGTCCCCATAGACTGTAAAAGGAAATCCGTTCAGTGGTCTACACTGAATGGATTTTTAGCCGCCGGCGTTCCGAAAAACTTGGAACATGCACAATCTTCTGCACCGTTTTCGAGAGGAAGGTGTGTAATTTAATGGTTATGGGGGACAGGCGCATTTGCAAACCGTGGCTAGAACCGTCCACCAAAACCTTTGAAAGATGATAAAATAGCAGCCGGATTCTTAAACAGAATCCGACCGGCATTTTACATATGTCGTGTGGACGTTCACAAATTTAATAATTGGAAAAAGACTAAGTACAGTAAGTAAGAAAAGTAAATACTCTAGGACTATACTCATAAAGTGCATTAGATATGTGATTTAACGCAAGTGTAATCAACCAAAGGTAACAATTCAAATATGGAACATATTGCCAACAACACAAATCACCAATGCAAATCTCTAAACACACTACAAGACACTAGCATTTTGGAGCTTCTTTAGCTTCAATTAGTGACGTCACTAGTGTTCTACGCTGGTAACACATGGAGATAGAGCGCCACCGCTCGGGGCGTTCATTAATATCTCCTGTGTTTTGTGTGGGGTGCTTTTACCCTTCCTTTTTTGTTCTTGACCTGAATTTTGTGAATCTATTAGCACGCTGGTTATCTCTAGAATCTTTATTTCTAAAAGGAATACATTTACCATTACTGTCTAACAGGACTCTATCATCCTACCACCAGGGGTATAATTAGAGAAGCGTGGGCCCTAAATTTTTGGATGGGGCCAAGGACCACGAACATTTACCGGGACCTCTTAATAAGTCATGCAATTACTAGATAATACAAGGGGGCAAATATCGCACCATACATATCACCATCGTACTGCTACCAAACAAATCCCACTATACCAAGACCAAATTTTTCCAATAAAACACTATACATAAGACCATGAATATACCGCAAGAACATGACCATAAATTACCCCCACATAGTGACTGAAAAACACCCCTACACTATTACTGAATAAAGATCAGTATACAAAGACTAATATTACCACCATATAGTGACCATATAGTGGTAGATACCAGTGTACACAGGTGCCCTACAGACTGTACATTACTGCCATACAGTGACCATATAGTAGTAGATGACATTGTACACAGGCTTTGCAGACTGCATATTACTGTCATACAGTGACCATGTGGTGGTAGACACCAGTGTACACAGGCTCTGCAGTCTGTATATTACTGCCATACAGTGACCATATAGTGGAAGACACCAGTGTACACAGGCTCTACTGACATATTACAGTCCTTGTGACTCACAGGTGACGTTTCTCTGATTAGTCACTTATAGTGTTGAGTGATTATTATCGACAAAGTTGAAATCGGCACGGTTTTTATGTTGATCGGATTTTTTCGATCAAACGATAATTTAGGTGAAAAACTGCGCATAATCTATTAATATCGCACCATTTTCAGCGCTTTCCTGTCATTTTGGCGGCCAGCAAATCAGCTTAGAGAATAGAGCAGGGTGAGCTGTTTTTTGTGCGACGTCATGATGGGATGTGTATGGTTGCGATTGGCTGGGAAAAAATCACATGACCTGGTTTACATTAGAACTTTTGGTAGATAGAGATTTGCAGATTTTAGGTACCTAGGCTGAGAAATTTTAAAGGGATCTAGCCCTGTAAAGTCATGGGGAAGAGCGGGGGGGGGGAGGAGGCGCGGGCGAACACAGACAAGCTCTTTAAAGGAAAGTGGATATTGTGCAGCCCAGACTTTGTTTAGACATTGCATTGCAATGGGTTTTTTAAAACAGTTTTCTGTTGAAATAGTACTTGTATGTTGGGCAGCCTGAACTTATATTAGGATACAGATCTTTTCTAGTAACTGCAGGGGTATTTGTTAGGTGCAAAAAACCACATTTATTATCCATATACATTTCAATAGGTTTTTTTCACTTTGGCGCAGTCCAGCTTTGTTGATAGAAGGTACCTTGCACTTAAATGTGAATAACAGCAATTTTGTAGTCACCGCAGGTGTATTTGTTAGGTGCAAAAACTCCACTTTTATTATCTGTATACATTTCAGATAGGTGGGTTTCTTCATTTTGGCACAGTCCAGCTTTGTTGATAGAGGCACCTTTGCACTTAAATTTGAATACAGCCAATTTTGTAGTCACCGCCGTTGTATTTGATAAGTGCAAAGAAATCCACTTTATTTTTCCGTATTTCATTTCAGGAAAGGTGTTTTTTCACTTTGGCACAGTCCAGCTTGTTGTAGTGGCACCTTGCACTTAAAATTTGAATACAGCAATTTTGTAGTCACCGCAAAGGGATATTTGTTAGTGGGAAAACTCCATTTTATTATCCGTATACATTTCAGATAGGTGTTTTTTCACTTTGGCACAGTCCAGCTTTGTTGATAGAGGCACCTTGCACTTTAAATTTGAAAACATCAATTTTTTTAGTCACCGCAGGTGTATTTGTTAGGTGCAAAACTCCACTTTTATTATCCGTATACATTTCAGATAGGTGTTTTTTCACTTTGACGCAGGCGCTTTATTGATAGTGGCACCTTGCACTTAAAATTTTATACAGAAATTTTTTTAAGTTTTCGCAGGGGGATTTGTTAGGTGCAAAAAAAATCCACTTTTTAATCCCCTTATTTTTCAGTAGGTGTTTTTTACTTTGGCACAGTTTCCGCTTTTTGATAGAGGCACCTTGCACTAAATTTGAATACAGAATTTTGTAGTCCCGCCCTTGTTTTGAAGTGGGAAAACTCCACTTTTATTATCCGTATACATTTAGATAGGTGTTTTTTTTTA
>JAODAL010056246.1:0-23416 GCA_025379985.1 Phyllomedusa bahiana | reverse complement strand
CCCCCGGTGTGAACATAGCCCTACTTCTTACATGTTAACAAAGCATGCCCACAACACTCTCACATAGAAGTCAGTAGGTTATGTCACAGCTCACCCTCATTCTCCTGCATAGTGACTTCTTCACAAGTCACAGAGCATGCCTACAACAATGTCCAGTAGAAGAGAATAGATGATGGCCACAGCATGTCTTCTCCTCCTCCCTGTGCACTATTCATGTTTGCACAGGTCACAGAGCATGCCTACAAAACTCTGTTACAGAAGTCAATAAGTGAAGGTCACAGATCACCTTCTCTTTCTCCCTGCACAATGACCTCTGCACAAGGCACAGAGCATGCCTACAGCACCCTCTTATAGAAGTCAATAGATAATAGTTACGGCATACCTTCTCATGCCATCCTGCACACTAAGTGTGGTTCTGATCACAAACCACGCCTAAAACACTCTGTCAAAGAAGTCAATAGGTTGTATCAAGCTCACCTTCTCCCTCCCTGAACAGATCACAGAGCATGCTCACTGCACTTTATCATGGTAAGTCAGTAGGTGAAAGCCACATCTCCCTCTCCTCTTCCTCCCTGCACAGTGAACTCTATCACAGTCACAGAGCATGCCTACAATATACTCCCATACAAATCAATAGGTTTTAGTCACAGATAAACTCATCCCCCCCTGCACACTGACCTCTGCAGAGTTCACAGAGCATGCTCACTACATTCTCTCATAGAAATCAACAGGTGATAGTCACAGATTACCTCCTCCTACTCCCTGCACACTGACCTCTGCAGACATCACAAAGCATGCCTACAACACTCTCATAGACATCAAAGTATTATGTCACAGCTCCCCTTCCTCCCTGCATAATGACTGACCTTTTCCTAGGTCACAAAGCATGCTCACTACACTTTCCCATAGAAGTCCATAGGTGATGCTCACAGCTCCCTTTCCTCCCTGCACAGTGACTGACATTGGTTACAGAACATTGTTAGAAAATAATCTAATCATAGTTATGTAACACAACTGAAGATCAGCGCAAGATATAAAGTGAAGACTCTGCAGATTAAGATTTCTCTGTTAATTCAAGAATATATCTGACCTCTTAATAAATCAAAATCTTACTCAGGCGCCGGTGTACTGTTATCATTCATATTCAGAATGACGTTCGTATTATTCTTATCACTGCCGTCCACCAATCTGTAAACCAACAAATAATGACTGGATTGTATTGAGTGAGAAATTAAGAATTGGAATTCCCTCTAAGTAAGTGATGCTGAGGAATGTGACAGATGATGTGATAAATACTCTGCTAATAGTCGGCATTTACCGTCGCTAGAAGTGGTGAGAAAACCCCCCTCTCCAGAAATGCAAGTTTTAGAGATCTCTCAATACTGTGGACCTTGTTCATAATGGGGTTGACCTGCGACCTGTGGACTTCTGTCTCTTATTAGTCACAGATTTGTTGCAGATTTTTCTCTCATCCCCAAATATCTGCAAGAAATTTGCAGTAATATATATCGCTGAGGATTTTGCAGCAGATTACCCGCAGACCCAAAGCAAAATCTGCAAGAGCGGTAAATCTGACAAGACAAGGAAATACAGCCCTCACAATCCTCACCCTGGCAATCCCGAGCCGCCATCTCTCCGGTCTCCCGCTGGTCTCTGTGTTTGCAGCCCCCGTCGTTGACAGACTGCAGCAATTACAGGTGTCGACACATCACGACTGGAGCCGTATGAACACAGAGCGGCGGGGGAGCGGCAAAGCGTCAGCGCGGTGATGACAGGCGATAGGCAAAGCGAGTGGAGGGTTCTTTTTATTTTAGGTAATCAGCTGTTTGGATCCACAAGGAAATAAAAAAAAACTTGCTCTAAAATCTGCATGATTGGTACAAACTTGTTTTGTGGATTTTGCTGCAAACTCTTGGATACATTTGGGCCCCTTTTAAACCCCCTTTAAACCTCAGGGCTAAAAAGTATTGAACACTTAAAAACATTGATGGGGAGGCGGGAAATGGTAGGCAAAGGTAGGCAATCGCATAGGGCCCCACTTCATCACAGGCAGAAAAGGGGCACAAGGAGGTATGGTGTGGGCTAAAATTTTTTATTGAGGTGCTTAGCCTTATTTACCTGGGGCACTAGAAATTAGAGATGGGGAACGATTTTAACAAAGGGGAAATTTGTTTAGAAAATTTAGGAAAACTTTGGGTTTGTAACGAAAACGAACTTGGGGGATTCGCGGAAAAGAATTGCTTTTTTATTGATAAAAAAAGGGTGCGAGCACAGGCCTACAGGGGGAAAGCACTCGGGGGGAAAAAAGGGGATAGCCTGCATGACAGTGCAGAGATGAACCATCAAGACCGGGGGGATTCTGTGCGTCACCGCACTATATAAGACCGAGCCGCCGCTGGGAGCTCACACTCCTCTCACTGTACGAAGGGAGGGTCCCGCGGGGATACCCTTTCGAAGAACTATTTTTTACACACGATTTTTGTGGGGTGCTCACTTGTCTCAGAGATTTTTTTCTCTGGAATTTCATTTCTGTTTTTTTGGGGTATTGGATTGAAACCAGTGTGCTCCACTGCAGCTGCATATACACCAAATACCCAAGGGGGTCAAGCCATTCCTTTGTATTCATTAAAGAAACACGTTTTTAAACAATACAAAACCACTTCATTTTTGGTCCAATTCATTGCCAATTTACACCAGGGGGTTAAATTTAAGCGTTTTTTTGCGGTGTCTGAAAAAAATAAACCGTCTTTTTCAACCCCAAAAAATAATTTTTTTTTTTGGTAGCCAAATTTCAAAAGAAAAGGGTTAATTACAATTTTACTCTTGTTGTGGGCGTAGAAAATACCCATTGAAACGCTACAAATAAGTTTTGGGGCTCAATTCTATTGCGCAATTTACATCCAGGGGTTAAAATTTAAGCGTTTGTTTTGCTGCTGTGCTGACAAAAAATAAAACCTTCTTTTCCAACACCGAAAATATAATACTTTTTCTTTTGTAGCATAATCACAACGAGAAGTTTAATTAAAGCCTGATTGTGCTTTTTTTACATTTAGTAAAAAACACACAGTGCTTTTAACGACACAAAACAAGAAGTAAATTTTTTCCTGGCCATATTGGTGGAGGCGCAATTTATATCCAAGGTTACCGCAAGCTTGTTACTGGGTTCAATTTTGGATCAAAAACAGGGTGTAATATTTATCATATACAGATAGCTTTCCATCAAACGTGTCCTGTACATTTTTAAACAAACAGTATCAGACAAGAGTGCAGGCTCTGCAACTGGCGAGTGGCAGTGGCACAAACATTTCTTGAAACGGCCCAGGTCGCAGCACAGCAAAGGGGACCGTCAGCAGCCAGGCAGGGGTCCACCTCCGGTGAGGCACAACATTTCCGCTGGGTCCCATCTCATCTAGCGGCCGTGATGTTTGTTCAGCAACCCAAGGGTTCGTGAATTGGATGACTAGGTCATCCTCATCCTCCCAAGACATCTGACAAACCCCCAGCCAAAGTCGTGGGAACCTCATACAACAACAGCTAGTTTAGTCATGGGCCCCGAGCCGGGTCAGCGGCCCTCACCTGTTCCTCACCCGCCTCTGTCCAATCAGTTCCCTCAGTCAGGTGATCTACTCTATTGGTCTGGGCTCACCGCCAAACTATATAGCTAGGATTGACAATTTGAGGAGGGCAAGTCAAGCAGCTACTTGGGCAGCGAAGAAATGGGGGCCAATATTACCCCAGCTGTCTTTGCAGTAATGGCGGCAAAGTAAGATGTGAGAGTGGCATGGAGGTCATGTGGTTGAGAGTCAAGAGCCTCGGCTTTACCCAAGACCGGTGATGAGGACAGTATGACTAGATGAAACACAAATAGTAGATGATGTAGCCGACCGCACTTGGGAGCCGGTGAAGCAAGGTCTTCATCAATCGTCAGAGAAGAGGGCACAGCCCTTCGCGTCAGGCAGCCGCGCAGCCAGCAGGTGGGTTGTGTGGCCCGTGAATCAGCAGTAGCAGCAAGTGTGAGGTCGGGAGCCAAGCGGCCACGGGGTAGAAAACCCGCTTTCGCAGGTTCCAAGACAGTACCGGCAACAGGGGGCTTCAGCGAGGCAGCTGGCGGCATAGTTCACTCAGTGGCGAGCGTTGGCTTAAATTCTCAGCTACTCGCGGTGTGGCAGTTTGTCTTTGCTAAGACACCGGAGGAGGGCCCGAATATGGGTATAATGTAGAATCTGTGGGCAGAAATGAAGCGTTGGCCAGAGCTAACGTTGGCACAAAACGGCCCCTGCGTCAACACATGCAGCTCACCATCCCTGAGTGGGCCTGGAGAAACGTGGCTCAGATGTGGTGGTCCATCCTGCGCTGCAGCAAGCAGCAGCGGCCAGTGGCAACCATGCCATTTCAGCCAGTCAAGGCTCCACCACCTCTGCAGAGGCCAGCTGTTTTCTTTGACATCACTCTCCGGTCCAGGATTCTCCTGCTCCTCGCTACTCATGGCGCCAGCAGTCGTCGAGAGCGATTGTAAAGAGACAACAGTATGGCTGTCCCACCATCTAAGGTGCAGCACTGACCGTGCTCCTGTTCAAGTTGTGGTAACTGCAGTCCTCCCTTTCCAAATGGTTGGACTCTCTGCACCATTTCAGAGACTAATGGCTTTTGCCGAGCGAGATGGAGAGTTCCAAGCCGGAAATTTCTTTTTCCAAAAGGCAGTACCACACACTCATGAAATTATGTAGAACAGAAAGTGGGTTGCAGTCCTTGAGCTTATTGGTTTGTTCCAAGTACAACGCAGCGCGACTCTGGAGCTGTAACTACGGTCAGACCAGTACATGTCCTTTTCTACACGGCCCACTGGGTTTAATGTGCACCTTGCCCAGGCACACCAACAACTTGACAAGAAAAACGCCGCACTTCCCTCCACCACGTTGTCAAACTGCTGCTCGCCTCCTGCGCCAATGGTGCGCTCCTCCTCCTCCTCCACCACCATCTCAGCCTCCACAAGTACTGCTCCATCATAAACACCATGTGTAGGGCACAGCGTGTCACGCAGTTTCTACACCTACTTTTGTCCTCGGCGAACAAAGTCACACAGGTAGAACTGGGGGGTATTGCTCCGCGTCATGCAGCAAGAAAATTCGAGTGTGTGCTTTCCCCTTCCCTCCTCCCTCCGCGCCGAACTGCAAATTTCCGGAAACCATGTGACGGAACAATGGGAGGAAACACCATGGTGTCCGCGCTGCAGCACCGAGGAGGGATGGACCCAGTGCCCCTGCCATGGCGCAACGTGTTCAATCTGGTTGTAAAAAGGTTCCTGAAAAAGTTCTGCACCATCTTTCAGACAATTCTGAAAATGGCCAGGAAAAACCTGTGCATGCACTTTATCCATTCGTACAAAGCCCAGACACCCTCCTCCGAGTTTCAGCGGCAGAAACCCTACTCTCCGCCCCAACTCCCCTCCCGCTCCTCTCTTTCTCCTTCCGCTATCCCTCCCTCTCTCCCCCCCAACAAAAACGCTCTGATATGCGATGTTTCCACCCCTGAATTCCAGCATGACATGTTGGACCGACCTGTATGAACAGAGAAAGGAAGTCCATAACGAATTTATTATGATCCATGCAGAACAGAAGTACTCCCCCCTGTGTAAACTTTGATGTCAGCCAGTGCCGAAGCTCATCGTGACACCCTGCCGTTTGTTTTGAGGCCATACGAGAGGCCACGTTATTAGTCAGTCGCCAGACTGACGGGATGATAACGTCATTCCAACTGCTTCATGGTTCATGGAACAATGCTGTAAAAATCTGTCTGTGGCAGGGGACTGGAGATGAGGCGACTACATCTCGTGGCCACAATGAGTCCGGTGGGGACTGAAATGGAGAGGAGGAGAGAGGAGGAGGACATTGGAGGCAAACATTGTCTGGTGAAATGAAGTGATTTTCCTACCCAGGTGACAAGAGAGAGGAGCAGAGTCAGCTGAGGAGGTGGATGGAAGATGAGAAACGACAGATTACCCTCCCAAGCACCGTGGCAGTAGACCAGTGAAATGAGGGCAGACCCTCGAGTCCACTGTGCAGATGGTCCCGCAGCATGCTTATATTTGCCTGGGCTATGACAGCCGAATAGTCACCATCTCGCAAGAGGGATAGACTTCTGGCTCTCCACCCTATTGACCTCGCTACCCGTCCCAAAATGGGAGCCTTTTTTCCCAGCTATTGAAGAAGACAACTCAATACATATAGGAAATCCTCCGTAATCATTTTTGGCCGCTGCCTATGTCGCATCGTCCCCTCCTCCCTCTGACAATGTCGGACCGGGGGTTCATCAGCGCTCACGTAACTAACTCCGCGGCTGCTGGGGGAAGGTGGGGGGGGGTAGGAGCATACCCAGCTTCCATCACATTAACCTAGAGTCTGGATCACTAATGAGCACTTCCTTCAACCCACCTAGTGAGGAGTCCAGTCATCACCACAGCAGCAGCACAGCAGGACATTGGAGCATTCCCCTGAACCACAACAGTTTTGTGCCTACTTGGAACACACCTGCCAACCCCCAGTTTAGAAGATCCGCCTGGACCTAACTGTGCCAGCCAAACTGGATGTGTGGCCGCAACTTGGCCGAGTTTGCAGTGGAAAGAAGCTGTCCTGCCCACTGTAGTGGTGGCATCAGACAGGTGTTCCAGCTGCGGCGGGGGCCATCGATACACCCCCCCAAGGAAACCCGCTTGTCCTCGGGAAATGTTGTACGACTTACCTTTGGTCAAGAAATAATCAAGGGTGGGATCGTCAGGATTTCCACACAACTCCAATGCCTTAGGCGTCAGTCTGGGTTTCAAACTAAACTGCCTCACCCACTATTTCTTGATGTCCGCCCACCCCGCGCCGCCTAAGCCCACAAACCATCTGCCTGAATAGTTTCTTCTCCATCTCCCTACCCACCCGTCTTTTTAACCAGGACTGTTATTCCAACACCCCACGCTCAACACATTCTGTCATTGTGCCACTCATGTGCTCATGCTGCTGCTGCTGTTGCTGTGCCGTACATCCACACGTGGCCATTGTGCCACTCTCTGCGGCTGGACTGTTTTTGCCCACCTGCAGAATGTCCATTTCACTCTCACTCCTTCTAACCTCATCTGTTGCTTCCTGTCATTCCCCCCCACCTCCACCTCTATGTCATTGTGCCACTCTCGCCTACCTCATGCTGCTGCCGCCGTGACCTCTCGCTCTCAGTCATAGTGCCGCTCTGTGTCCTAATAACTATTTTTGCCACCGCAAATGTCATTGTTGCACTCTCTGAACCCTTCAATCTGCCTGGCTGTACTCCTGTCGTCACCTCCACACTAACGGTGTCTCATTGTTCCACTGTCTGACCTCATGCTTGCTGCCGTGGCGGGCTGCCGTGCCCTCCACACTGTGCTACTCCTGTTTGCCACCTCCAAAATTTGTCCATTGGTGCACTTCTGACCTCATGCTGCTGATGTGGCCTGCTTGGCCGTGGCCCCCTCCACACTGTTCATTGTGCCAACTGTCAGACCTTAATCCTGCTGTGCTCCTCTGCCGTGGCCCTCCACACTGTGTCATTGTGAACCACACTCTTTTGGCCTACCTCCTTTTTTGTGCCGAGCTCCAAATTGTCATTGTCCAAACTTGCCTGACCTCATGGCTGCTGGCCACGTGACCTCCCACACTGTGTCATTGTGGCCACTCTGTGCGCCTGTACTGTTTTGCCACTTCCAGAATTGTCCAATTGTGCCACTGTCCCTGACCTCATGTGCTGTGGCTGCCCGCCGTCAACCCTCACACTCCACTCTTCACTAAATGTTGCCACCTACTCTCATTTGTTTTTATCTTTTTTCCTTCCAGCTTTTGCTGCATGACTTTTTATCCAGGCTAACGTTTCCTGCTCAGTTTTTTGGTCAGTTTTTCCCCCCCTAAGTGCCCAGGGCATTTTATAGGAAGCGATTCTAAGAGCGGCGGCAGTCATGTGCGTGTCATACTAAAACAACAAATTGTATGAAGACCAAACCAAGCTCCCTCTGCATATTTAAAGCATGGCACAACGTTCTACAGCACCCTGCGGGCTCTGGGCAGCCTGGAAATAGCTTTTTTTTTTAACGGTTTTTCGTGCCGAAGTAATTCGGACCGAAACGAAGTTTGTCGGAAAATTCGGCGAAGTGACCGAACCGAATTTTTGAGAACTTCGCCCATCTCTACTCACCATCAAATATACTCAGTTAGCCTCTAAAAGGTATCGCTTGATTTCTTCACTCTTCTACTTTCTATGGCTAACACGGTGCAACATTATACTACTATAGACTTTAATGGTCATCGGCGAAAATCTGTTATCGACTATCGGAAATCGTCATGATAATTGCCGATATCGACTATCAAATTGATAACAATAGTTGACATAATCGCTCATCACTAGTCAACACTCATTCATTTAATGAATCAGAAAATGTGACTCATCATCACATTGTCACAAGAGGCAACTCTTTGCCAATCAGTGAAGGTCCAATTCCAATAGTGCTATGAAAATTGAAGCCTTTTCTGCTGATGCAACTTTGTTAGCAGAGGTGAGGTGACATCAAAGTCCCGTACATAGTAGGGTTTGATGAACTGTTCTTTTATATACAGGTCTGGTAGCCTCTTTAGTAGTGAGCTGCTCCATTGTATTGTGTCAGTCTTCCCTCATGCATCTTTTAGTAGATGTTCAGCTCTCACATCAATGGTACTCTAAAGTTTTGGTGTCGCTTATTTGCAGTGGTGCCATTTGTCCACTCATGATACTCCTTCATTTCAACAGCAAACACACTGTCCAATATCTGTGCATTTTCAGAAATACCTCAGCTCTTGGCCCAAAAGTCAATAATAATCATTTTTCACAACTCTGATAAATATCCCATTTTACTCATGACAGCAATGAAGAATATGTGTGCAGACAGCTTATCGCACACTTTATATACCCACCAAGCCAGCTCATGACACGTTACTTCCATTATGAACTACTAGCTGCCAACTGCATAAATAGGACGTGGTTTTCTCATGACAAATATTACCTTTCAACATGTAGGGACAAGTACTTGAAGACTTTCCAAATACATGAGTCTTTGATCATAAGACAAGAGAGATTTTATCTGCTCTGAGTGCACACAGGTTTCTTTGGTTACATCCATAATCTTCTTTCTTAATTATTCAGAGACCAGGGAGCGACATCACCATGGATGGAGCTCACTCCGAGCAGACTAACCATCTATAACAAAATTAGCTTTTTTTTTTTAACAGATAAGCAATTGTTTTCACTCCTCAGAGCACGTGTAGATTTTTTACTGAAGATTAAATCTCCTGGATTTACATCCTTGTAATGTCTCAACTAGTTACAGAGATGCTAAATATTCTATTCACTGCTAAAGAACCACCCACAGCCTGACAAGACCAGATTGGATGAGAAGTTGCTTGTGACTCAGAGAAACAGTATGGTGAGAAAACCCATTTAAGTCCCTCTTAGTTTTATTGATCAGTCAACATTCTATGAATAAGTCTATGAAACACTATGCAGTCTATGCTACATGAGCATTAAACCTAAGGCTTTATTTATTTCACTTCCTCTACTAGGTAATTAAATACAATCTTTTGGTTTCTCTGAAGAGACATTTTGGAATTGGGAGAGGTTAGAGGAAGAGTTTTTTGATTGGATAACGGATAGAAAGTCTAGGAAAATTTTTGCACTTGTGATTATTACTTTATTATACAGTATTTACAGTTATTAAAAGCTCAAGGAACAGTCACATAAACATGTGGGAATGGTATGAGCAGTTCTGTATAAAAATCCCTTTTTTATAAGCTATTAACTGCAGATTTAATGCCTATAAAGGCATATTATTTAGGTTATAGAGTATGTTGTGTGACCTTGTTCTTGTTCCTTTTATTAAGGCTTCAGTGGGTTTCAGATAAGCCTTGAGGACCACAGAGTTTGGTATCCAGCACTCAACCTACTTTCAGCTTAAAAAAAAACTTTCAAGGTTGTTATCCATTGCATACACTGTAGAAGCCTGAAAGACATATGTAAAAACATGGACAACATATATTTGCATTGCCTTTTAGCGGTATTCAGCCATATTAATTTCTGCTAAAAATAAAAGAAATGTACTTGTAGTGTTACAGTTTAGGGATTAGTTGTGTTTACAAAAATTGCCTATACACATTATCTCTTTTTAATGTGACGAGATTGAACATGACATATTGGTTCAATATAAGCCACACAAGATAAAGTGAATGCTCAAAGGCAAACTGGGAAATTATCAGGACTCGGTTAGGAATGTTCATATTCTCCATGATGCGGTTGCAGTCATGTAAGCAGCATGGGATGAAACAATCTGCAGCCTGAGGGTCGCACCATGTGACCGCGCTTAGATGTAAAGTAATCCTGAAAGAGAAATTAAAAATTAAAATGTAAATGATAATTAGGTAAAATGCTATCAGAAATTATAATGTTTTATATAATGTCACTCATACAGTTTCTACTGACGAGAATATGAGTTTGTGTGTTTGTGCAGCAATGAAAATATTTGCTTTAACCAATAGCCATCAGCACAAACGGTTTTATCACTGACTACTAATTAATAAAATGTTTTCCCCCAATAAAAAAATTAAATGTCCCCCCTACTTTGGGCTATTGAGACCAGCTTTTTGATCTAAGGGTATATTCACATGTGACAGTCAAACTGCTGCAGGAACAGCAAATACTTGTCCTAGTTTTGCTGCAGTTGCAGTTTTAAAACATTTTGAGGAAAAACTTGAGTTTCGTGTACTCAAAGATATTTTGTGGTCTAAAAATGTCCATTTTCTTTTTAAAATAATATGCTTGGTATGGCATTTTGTGTTTTGATGATGTTTAGTATCATTAGTATTAGAGTATTTCTTATGCTGTATGTTTCCTGTAACATTACCTGAATCATAGATCAAGTGATTCAATGATTCATCCTTGAATGGCATGATCGGTTAAAAAAAAACCTCAAAAACAAACAAAAAAAATGCAGTAGACATTTATGTGGTGTCCCAGAGGGAACAGAGAAGAGAATCAAGTAGATATAGTTTGGGGTACTGCGCTCTAAGGTGGTGGATTCCCCGGGTTTGGGGGTCAATTGAGAGACAAGGCTGAGTGAATGAAAAAAACAACCCTTTTTGGTGTTTTTTTCAATGTACAAGTTTTGGTGCAAAAAGGGGTATTTTAATTTTGAAATAAAGTATAAGTTTTATTGGGGATATTTTTTCTGTGATTTTGTTGGTACCCTAATATATTGTATTTTTGGTCAGTGACTTCTTTGTTGTACATGTAGATAAATTTTTGCAACACTATTTCATCATTTCTCAATGTCTGCTCGCATACCAATCCAATAAAACCATCTTCAAATGATGGCTTCAGTCTTCTGCACACGGGAGTCCAATCATAATGAATCCCAAGGACTATTTTGGCATCTTCCGGGAAATCACAATCTGATACAGACAATCCCCAATAATAGGATCTAGAGTGTTACGCAACATTAGGCATCCTGAACATGAGCAGACATATCCTTTGCCTCCATAGGTGTATAAGCTCATGGACAGTTTGGTCACTATGTATCTTCTTGAGCACTTTTCCACTGTCAAAGTAGTTGTACTGCTCTCCTATTACTTGGCTCTCTACCTGGAGTTGGATCTTCTTCTTTTTATCTGGAAAAACCCAATCGATCGTTGGGGAGGGGTTTTATTCCCCCGGGTTCGGACAGCAGCTGTATTCTACTGGTGTAAAAGGCAAGCATATATATCTCCTTTCAGTTGTCTTTTTTTGGTCCAGAGTCTATTATGGTAGGCAAAGCATCCAATTTGATGTTGGTTTTTCCAAGCCTGTATTTTACCCAAAATTTTAATTTTCCAAGCAAGAACCCATCCTTTTCTAACCCCAGAAAAGTTTTTTTAGATGTGCAAGGGCGTTGTTATCGATGTAGACTACAAGTGGAGTAACAGCTAAATAGTCTAAACTTCTCAGTGAAATATGACATATTATTGAACATGTTTTCAAGTTTTTTGCAAAACCATCAGTTTTGAAATCTGACCTCAGAAAATCCAAGCTATGTAGACTACAACTCAAATTATCTATTAAGGTCTATGGGGTTGGTTTACAGTTAGATTTTAATACTTTTCAAATCCGAAATCCATGTCAAATCCAACTGTAAAACCATGTCGTGCAGACATACCCTAAGCAAGGCTGGATACTTGAGCTTTCAGTTTCGTTACTGTATCTGAAACTTGGGCTAGAGCTCCTTTAATGCCAGCAAATTCTGTCCTGTTTGTAATATCTATGTGAATAAAGACATATGGATGGAATAACGCTGAATTACCCTATTTTCATGGGAGTTTGTGTATTATAGATAAACTTTAATGAAGATATTAGAATATGCACTGAACAAGATGTTATAATTAGGTAAAGTAATCCATTATACAAAACTACTGAATTCAAAATGTTCATTGAGTCCACTAGGTGTTTTAGTTTGTAAAGTGAAAGTCCAAAAGCACTCTCTTTGTAAGAGCTGCTTATCAAGATCACCACGTCTTGGTGAAAGAATTATACAATCAATTCCCCTCCATCTCAGACAATTGGAATTCCCATCATGTTGTGAATGTACATGTCTAGAAATTGGGGTGTAACGGCGATGACGAACATCGCCTAAATATTCTCCTATTCTACGTCGAATTTGCCTAGTTGTTTTCCCAACATACATTTTTCCACATGTACAGGTAACCAAATATACCACATACATCGTTTTACAATTTATGAAGTGTCGAATGTGAAAGATTTTATCTCCACTGGTGTCTGAAAAGAATGATGAACAAAAGTAACAGTCCCCACATTTAAAAGAGCCTTTAGGTTTTTTTTAGCCATAACTCTTTCTTCGGTCTTACAAAATGGCTATTTACCAAAAAATCACGGAGGTTTTTACCCCTTCTAAAGGTGATGGATAGAAATTCACCGATATAATCCTTCAGATCTGCATCCATTCTCAGGATATGCCAGTGGCGGCTAAAAGATTCTTTAATCTCTGAGGCCGCATCATCAAAAGTCCCTATCAGGCGTATCAAATTATCACTCTCTGTTTTCTGACAGGTTTTAGACGTCAGTAGTTCATTACGATTTTTAAACAGAGCATAGTGGTATGCCTGTCTAAGGATATAGTCTGGATATCCTTTGGCCAGAAAACGTTCTCGTAAGATATTCGCCTCTTTTTTATATTCTTCAATAGAGGAACAATTGCGTCTGACCCGTAGATACTGTCCACGGGGGATGCCTCATTTAAGGGATGTAGGATGGTGGCTCTCCCACCGCAGAAAATAATTTGTGGCCGTGGGTTTCCTAAACATAGTAGTTGATAGCTTAACCAGATGATTTTTGATGACCTTAATGTCCAAAAAAGATAATGTCTGTGGCTCAAATTCAAATGTGAATTTCAAATTTAAAGAGTTGACATTCAAATGCTGTAGCATTGTTAAAAATTTATCCTGTGTACCATTCCAGAATATTAGAATGTCGTCAATGTATCTCGCCCAAAGGGCTATTTTGTCCGAAAATGGAGGGGGATCATCACCAAAGGCGATGGTGGTGTCCCACCAGCCGAGGTACAGATTTCCATCCATCACCTTTAGAAGGGGTAAAAACCTCAGTGATTTTTTGGTAAATAGCCATTTTGTAAGACCGAAGAAAGAGTCATGGCTAAAAAAACCTAAAGGCTTTTTAAATGTGGGGACTGTTACTTTTGTTCATATATGGAGAAGACATTGGTCTTTTCAGACAGCAATGGAGATAAAATCTTTCACATTCGACACTTCATAAATTGTAAAACGATGTATGTGGTATATTTGGTTATCTATACATGTGGAAAAATGTATGTTGGGAAAACAACTAGGCAACTTCGACGTAAAATAGGAGAATATTTAGGCGATGTTCGTCATCGCCGTGAAACCCCAATTTCTAGAAATGTACATTCACAACATGATGGGAATCCCAATTGTCTGAGATGGAGGGGAATTGATTGTATAATTCTTTCACCAAGACATGGTGATCTTGATAAGCAGCTCTTACAAAGAGAGTTTTTTTGGACTTTCACTTTACAAACTAAAACACCTAGTGGACTCAATGAACATTTTGAATTCAGTAGTTTTGAATAATGGATTACTTTACATAATTATAACATCTTGTTCAGTGCATATTCTAATATCTCTATTAAAGTTTATCTATAATGGCCCTAACAAGGCTTCATACTGCCTCAAAATGTCGTTTTGTTTAGCCTTATGATGCAGGGGATAATCTCCCCTCAATCTCTGTGCACGGAGCGCTTGTTCTCAGACGCGGCTGAACTGATAGTCTACGCATGTGCCGTTAACAAGGACGCTTCTTGCGCTGGTAACATAGAGCGCATGCGCCGCTACCAAGGACGCTCCGTGCACTGGTAACCATGAGCGCACGATGATGAGGTCACGGCAGGCGCCTATGAAGCTCGCTTTAAAAGCCGTGCTCGTGTAGCTCAACGGCGTCTCCCTTCTTGACACAGCTACCGCTGGTTAACCCTTACAGGGTGAGAGACGGTTCTTCTCTAGATATTGGTAAGCTTTCTTATTTTGATTAAGCTAATGTTTTTTATGAATGCTCATATTGGATTAAACTTTTTGGGGTATTTACATCAAGTATCCTTTCCTTCTATATCTCTCTGTAGATAATATATGCTGTTGGGCTTTGGTTTACATAATGGATAAAAACTGTAAGTAATCTTGAGTTTGTCCTAAGATTGCACCAGCCCCCTCTAGTTTGATGAAACAGCATATCAGGTAACATTGTTAGCCATAATATAAGCCTATGTATCAATCAATCTGTGCCCATCTTGTATGGTCCGCTGTTCCTAATCTTCCCTGAGGTGATCAGTTTATTGCTATTTTTGGATGATCGAAACATGTCATGTCGGATGAGACCATAGGGCCTAATAGGGCTATTATTTGGTAGGGTTAGGCTGCTGGCAGGAGTGCCCTTATCGGGGCGATTTACATGCTTGATATAGGTTAGGGCTGTATTAGTGAATTAGAGTATTTTAGGGTCTCTTTTTTGGTGTATCCCATTTGTGTCTATTTTGTAGTTCGATGAGACGCGGTTACTTCTCATCTTTTAAATGATGTATTAAAGGTGAAGTTTTATGTTTTTTTTTTTCTCTTTCATTGTTATTGATAACCTCCCATCCGCTTGCACAAAACAAATTATCTTAAACAAGGGTACTTTTAGTCCTTTATTGGCTGATTTAACAAAAATCTTTGCCGGCTCTTTTTTGAAACACTATTTATGATATGTGGTGTCCCAGTGATAGAGGGAAAGGGGGGATGTATGCATGTCATGTTGCCTTTTTCCGAATCCTCACATGCTGCCGGGAAATCGGGTATAGGAGTAGGTGCTATTTCTCCAATGTTTCCCCCTGGATACACTCTGTAGATATAAGCCTCCCTCCCTGTGGTGGATGTGTCTTTGGTAGTGGTGCAGCAAAAGGCGGGGGTTTGAGAAATGCAATAAAAAAATATCTTTTACTCCAAGCTAGGTGGGATACACAGGACTACACACTCCAGCAAAATCCTTGCAATAATGCGAAACCTTTTTGGGGTGGAACCTTAATGTAAGTTCCAAAAGTTCAAATTACCAAAATATTCAGCAGGAGCTTTCTCTTTAACCCCTTACCGCCATACCCATTTTTGCCCTTTCGACGGCCCCCCATTTTTTTTTTTTTACTTTATGTATAAAAATTTTTTGAATTTTTACCTTTCCATGTATTTCTCATGACAATTGCGCTTTCAGTTATTAAGAAATTTTTGGTCCATAAAAACCTTTGTTTTTTGTGAAAAAAATATAAAAATTACCCTAAAAAATTGAAAAATTACCATTTCAACCCTCAAAAATTTCTGGGTAAGAAGATAGTTTTCCACTCAAAAAGTTTATAACTGCTTCCCCATTTGTCACTGTGGTTGGCATTTTTTTTTAAATGTCTTTTTTTTTTTTTCTTTTACAACATTAGGGGGTAGAAATTTAGTTGAATTTTTCACATTTTAAGAAAATTTTTCAAAATAATTTTTTGGGCCAGTCCGTCCCCGACGTGGTTTTGGGGGCCTGCTTTTTGCCCCCCCCCCCCGTAAATACCCCAAAATAAAAAAATAAGACTTTTAAAGTATTTTAAAAAAAAATTTGGAAATTTGTTTACCCATTAGTTATTCAAAGAAATTTAAAACAAAAAAAGGGAAAAAATTGCTAAATTTTATTTTTTTTGCAGATTTTTTAAATTTTTTTCCATTATTCACTGGGAAAATGTTAATGGCAAATATGTGCAAATCAACTCAATTTTTCAGATATTTTGGTCAACCACAGACCTCAAAATAGGGGAGCATTATCAAAATTTGGGGTCTATTTTCAAAAACGATTTTATTTAGGTGCCATTTCGGGTTTATGGAACCCCCAAGGTGTTAAAAAATTTTAATAAAACCCCTAAAAAGACCCCAAATTTGGAAATACACCCCATAAAGAATATATTCAGAGGTGTAGAGAGTATATTGACGACATTTTCTTTTAGCATTAGGCTGTGAAAATGAAAAAAAAAAATTCCCAACAATCTTCAATTTTAGCTTAAAATGTTTAAATTTTTAATCCTTGAAAAAAAATTACTTCAAATTTTGTTACGTAATTTCTTCCAGGTTCAGCAGTACCCTATTTATGGGTAAAAACTGCTGTTTGGGTACATGGCGGGTTTTTAAAAAGGAGGAGCTTATTGCCTTTTGGAACCAGATTTTGTGATGGCGGGGTAATTTTTAAACCCCCCAAAGTACAAACGGGTAAAACCTTTTCAGAAGTCATAAAAATAA
Source organism: Phyllomedusa bahiana (assembly GCA_025379985.1). Lineage (NCBI taxonomy): Eukaryota > Metazoa > Chordata > Amphibia > Anura > Hylidae > Phyllomedusa > Phyllomedusa bahiana. The sequence goes on along the minus strand of JAODAL010056246.1, from coordinate 6,509 downwards.
AAGGGGGAAAAAAAAGTATTTATTATCCCCCAATTGTCCTTTTAAAATAGTGAAAGACCTGTAATTGACATAAGGAAACCCCTAAAACTTGAGGCAAAATAGAAATAAAATCCTGAAAATCACTTGTTGTTTCAAAAAAAATTTATTTCCCAAATTATGGGGGAAAAATAAGTATCGGTAAATAAAAAAAGTTCATTCAATACTTTGTTATATTTTCTTTGTCGGCATGCAAAGGGGGCAAACTTTTTTCTGTAAGTTTCAAAATTTTTGGGACAATTGTTGCTGGTGTGTGGCCCCCTTCCCCCCTGCAGATCTCCCCTAATATGATTTTTTTGGGCTGTCACTGGGGAAAAAGGGCCCTTTCAACTCCTCTAAAGGTTTTCTAGGGGTTGAGATTTGGGGGATCTGATCACCCCGGATTTGAAAAGCTTCTTACAAAGATTCCCTTTTTTGCCCTGGCGGGGGCTTGGGTCATTGTCATCTGAAAGAATTTCTCTTCAATGCCCTTGCTGAAAGAAAAGGTAGCACTCAAAATCGCACGATACATGGCCCATTATTCTTTCAGTAAAACGGATCATTGTCCTGGTCCCTTTGAGAGAAACAGCCCAAAATCATGATGTTGCCACAGCCATGCTTCATAGTAGGTATGGTGTTTTTTGGATGCATCTCAGCATTCTTTCTCCTCCAAACAAGACAAGTTGTGTTTCTACCAAACAGTTCTACTTTGGTTTCATCTGACCATAAGACATTCTCTCAATACTCTTCTGGATCATCCAAATGCTCTCTATCAAATTTCCAGACATGTACTGGCTTAAGCAGGGGGACACGTCTAGAACTGCAGGATCTGAGTCCCTGGCGGCGTAGTGTGTTACTGATGGTAGCCTTTGTTACGTTGGTCTCAGCTCTCTGATGGACATTCACTATGTCCCCCGTGTGGTTATGGGATTTGTGCTCACCCTTCTTGTGATCATTTTGACCCCACAGGGTGAGATCTTGCGTGGAGCCCCAGATGGAGGGAGATTATCAGTTGTCTTCTATGTCTTCCATTTTCTAATTATTGCTCCCACAGTTGATTTCTTCACACCACGTCTTCCCAGCCTGGTGCAGGGCTACAATTTTGTTTCTGGTGTCCTCCGACAGCTCTTTGGTGTTCACCGTAGTGGAGTTTGGAGTGTGACTGGTTGAACTTATTATTAGTATAAAAGACACCTGTACACAACCTCAAACAGGTGCCATTACTACAGGTAATGAGTGGAGGACAGAGGAGCCTTTTAAAGAAGAAGTTACAGGTCTGTGAGAGCCAAAAATCTTGCTTGTTTGTAGGTGACCAAAAACTTATTTTCCACTATAATTTGCAAATAAATTCTTTCCAAATGACACAATGTGATTTTCGGGATTTGTTTTCTCATTTTGTCTCTCATAGTTGAGAACTACCTTTGATGTCAATTACAGGCCCCCCTCATCTTTTTAAGTGGGAGAACTTGCATAATTGGTGGATGACTAAATACTTTTTTTCCCCACTGTATGTATATGTAAATTCTGCTACAATATAAATATAAATATATATATATATATATATATATATATATATATATATATATATATATATATATATATATATATATGCAGTGTATATTGATATTGTACCAGAATTAATATCAGGATTAGCTATTTGTATTTATTAATGCAGTTATTTCTCCTAATTACTGGTGACTGAGTAAAGGTTTGCCATTGTGTGGCAACCTGGAAGGAGAAGAAGAGAGAATGTGAGTAGTAGCTACATTCTCCAGTATCCTCCTGCCCTGGTGTTGTGTCCTTGATGATCATTGCAGAATAACAGACAGGAGGTTAGATGGAGGTGCAAGGCAAGCAATTTTATTTGCGACAGTAGCTTAAAATTAATGGGCATGGTTCCTTCATCCATAGTTACACATATGGTGGTTCACATGACTTTAAATTACTTTACAACTCCTACTCCAGATACCTGACATAGATGCAAAATTCTCTGAAATCTACAATGCCAACTGTGTGGTACAGACCAAGTTTAATAGCAGTCCAATATTTCACTTACAGGACATCCATTTCAGTGACCTGTATCCTCCTCAATCCTTTCCTTTCTACTGGATCAGATGGAGGGTTGGAGTCTGCAGTTCACCCTCCAGACAGCAGATGGCATGGAAGCACAGTGAGAAGCAGGAGGAGAGACTGGAACATGGGAAAAGAAGAGGAACAGTGGGGTTGCTGTTAAGAGAGCGGGCATGCAGGAATGCCATTAGTAAAGCACTATACAAGAGCAAAAGGCACTAAGTAAAAGCAGATGATCAGTGTGTACAGTCAGACCGACCTTTTAACCGGGAGAAGTGGACACCAGGTTCAGCTGAGGAGAGAGCAGGAGACTTGTAGAAATGAGGTGTACGTGGAGAGGGAGACTCCTGTCCCAAAGGAGTAATGTTCTGATTGCTAATGAAAGCCAATGAAAATACCCTAGTTGTGTTGTGATGGCAATATACATCAGTGATTATATGTGGCATAGTTGGTTGGATGGAGACCCTGATGGTGGACAGAAGTAATTTACTCTGGTCAACAGACTTCACAAGCAGTCTCTGTTGGTGCTTTGCTAAATCAGCTCCCTCAGTTTGATGGAAACAATTAGGGGTGTAGCTAAAGACTCATGGGCCCGGGTGCAAAACTTCAGCTTGGGGCCCGTTCCCCCCGACACTGTCTGTTGACCAATACTTTTTAACGACAGGTTCCCGACTTGACGTGACAGATGTCTGCGGTGTAGCGCACTGTATACAAGGATTTCTATTTAAAGTGATTGTCCAATGGAAGAAAATTAATTTAAAATGGGGCAATAGAAAAACAAGTTATACAGCCAAAGTGTCTGTTCCCTCCCCCCCACCAGAGAAAAAAAAACGGAAAAAAATGCAATTGTACTTTTGTTTTTTGGGTTTAGTTGTTGTTGCAGTTTATACTGAACAGTTTAATTGACTTATCTGTATTCTGCGGGTCAGTATGTGTAAATTGACCACGTTATCAACGTATGTCACCGCTATATAGTGACTAATACCACCATAATATTACTGATCAAACCAGTATAGCAAGACCAATATTACTAATAACAATAATATGCAAGGACCAAATAATACATATCACTACGATATAGTGACTAATACCACATACTGTTACTGAGAAAACCAGTATAGCAAGACCAATATTACCAATAACAACAATAGACAAGCAGCTATTAATACTAGTACATCATCATCATCATCTCCACACATCACCACCATAAACGGTCTGAATAATACCGTCGTACAGAATGTAAACAGTTACACTTAAGACCACTATTACCACCATACAGTGATGATATAGTGGTCTACACCAGTGTACACAGGCTCTGCTGACTGTATATTACCTCCATACAGTGATCGTATAGTGGTATATAGCAGTGTACACAGGCAGATAAGTCATTACAGTGCAGTTACATTTAGGGACTCACAGCTGACGTTTTTCTGATGAGTCGCTCTTTCTTTACTTTCTTTATCTGGTCCAGACCTTCATGATGACTTCTCCCGGCCAAAACTCGTCCCTGCAGAATTTACCACTAATGATGAGCGATTGTGTCAACTATCGTTATCGTTTCGATAGTCGATATCGCCAATTATCATGACGATATCCAATAGTCGATAACAGATTATCGCAGATGACCATTAAAGTCTATGGGAGAGGAACAACACCTTCATTCTTACACCCAAGCAGGGCTGGAGAAGCTGGAATTAGCATTCACAACAGTAAACTGGATACATGCTACATCTTAGGCAAGACAATTAGGTTATAAAAGTCACAGAAAAAAGTCACAGACAATTCACTATCCCTGTCTTGTACCACAGCATGACCCTTAAACCTGCATGACCCACAAATTAAAAAGTGCCAGAAGGCAGTATTAATTGAACCATCATTTTACTTGAACTGGACATTGATAATCCCTGTCCTGGAATGCAGCATGACCCTTAAACCTGTCTGACCCACAGATTAAAAAGTGCCAGAAAAAGGAGTCTTTAAACCACCATTTTAGTTGAACTGGACATTGACCATACATGTAAGGTACCGCATCATGACCCTCAAACCTGTCTGACCCACAGATTAAAAATTGACGGAAAAAGGAGTCTTTCAACCACCATTTTAGTTGAACTGGACATTGACTATACCTGTCCTGGGCCAGAGCATGAGCCCCAAATCTGCATGACCCCCAGATAAAAAAAAAGTGCCGGAAAAAGGAGTCTTTCAACCACCATTTTAGTTGAACTGGACAATGACTATACTTGTCCTGCACCACAGTTACTAGAAAATTTCTGTATCCAAATTTAAGTACAAGGTGGCTATTTAAAAAAAAACTGGGATGCACAAAATAAAAGGTACAATTTCACCTCAGATGCGAGGCGTGCTGGCTGAAAAGTGGTTAAAAAAATGACATTTCAATGCAGGTTCAAAGCAGAGTCTGGGATGCGCAATGTACAGCCTCCTTTCCAAAGCCTGTCTGTCCGTCCGCCCAGATGGTAGGTAGGAATATACTGTCCCACAGTATTTAGGTAAGTATTTATAGGTTATACTCCCAGTAGTTAAGTAGGTGTCGATAGAGCCACCCATTCGTTAGGTAGATATATAGAGCCACCAGTAGTTATGTAGGTATATATAGGGCCCAAGAGTAGTTATGTATATATATAGACCCCCAGTAGTTAATTAGGTATATATTTTGGCCCCCTTTGTAGTTATGAAAAGGTACATATAGGGCCTCCAGTAGTTAGGTAGATTATATAGGGCCAAACAGTTGTTACGTAGGTATATATAGGGGCCCCAATAGTTAATTAGGTATTTTAAAAGGGCACCCCGTAGTTTTGGTAGATATACATAGGGCCCAGTAGTTAGGTCGGCATACATTGGCCACCAGTAGCTAGGTAGGTAATATAGGGTGTCAGTAGTTAGTTAGGTATTTTATAGGGGGCCCAACAGTAGTTAGGTAAGGTATATATAGAGACCCCCAGTAGTTAATTAGGTATATATAAGGCCCAAAGTAGCTAGGTAGGTATATATAGGGTGCCCAATAGTTAGATAGGTATATATATAGGGCCCAACAGTAGTTAGGTATATAAAGGGACCCTCAGTAGTTAATTAGGTATATAAAGGGCCCCCTAATAGCTAGGTAGGTATATATAGGGCACCCAGCAGCTAGATAGGTATACATAGGGCCCACAACACTTAGGTAGGTATATATAGAGCCCTCAGCAGTTAGCTCGGTATATATAGAGCCCTAAGTAGTTAGTTAGGTATATATAGGGCCCCCAGTAGTTATGTTGGTATACATAGGGCGCCCAGTAGTCATGTAGGTATATAAGGGGCCCCAGTAGCTGGGTAGGTATATATATAGGGCCCCCAGTAGCTAGGTAGGTATATATAGAGCCCCCAACACTTAGGTAGAATATGTAGGGACCCCCAATTAAAAAAAAAAAAATAAACTAAATCCCTTAATACTCACCTCTCCTCCCGATGGACTCCCTTTTGAATCCGGAACGTGGCAGCGTGATGTCTCATGCCCCCTCGCTCCCGGGATCTAGTTTTGCCAACAACTAATAAGCCCTAAGCCTAGAGATAGGCTTGGGCCTAGTACAGGCAGTGGTGCTATGATGTATTACATCGCACCGCTGCCTCACTGGTTGAAAGGGGCCGGGTGGTGTACTCCAGCCGTTCAGCTTAGCCCGCTTGCTCTGTGAGGCAATGATCGTACATAGCTGGGTGATGTGCCCCAGCGAATGAGCTGAGTGATAGGGGCATAGGTTTTAGCTGGGGTGAAAACTTCTTTAAAAATATGGGAAAAATTTATTTATTCAAACAAGTAAAGCCAAATGGCTAAAAAATAGAATAAAAACAGGGCACTTTTACGGCTTGGCAATAGCAAACGATGCGATCCAAAGTCCAAAGATTTGGGGAGGGAAAATTAATTTGCCGATGCTTGTGAAGCGCCCCTCTTCTTTCGGAGATCACGTTGGAGCGTCAGTTGGGGAAGGGGCAGAGAGGAGGCGCGCGAGTTTGAGAGGCTCCTCCTCTTTTCTCAAGCGTTTTCTCCCCGTAAGTGCCCTGTATTTTTTACAATGCTTGGTAGTAAAAAAAATTATTATAAAAATGCTTTGAGGCCCGAGGTTTTCATTCATCCCTATGGGCCCTAGTATTTTGGGCATATTCCAAAGGGCTTCCTCTTAACGACATGTTTAATTGTTAAACCTTCACTTTCCCTCACCTTTCCAAGATACACCATTGAGATCTGCAATGGTGATTTGATTCTGAAAAATGTCGAGCGACATGCTTCCCCCAAATTTTTTTTTTTGTTTTTTGATTATCCTTATGTTTTTTTTTAGTGGCAATCTAATGTTAGACCTATGCTCAATTTAACCCAATTTTAGCATACGGGGTTGACCAACGTAGGCCTTCCCCACGGGCATTTTAAAAGATAG
>JAODAL010056245.1:0-23418 GCA_025379985.1 Phyllomedusa bahiana | reverse complement strand
CAGCTTCTGTATACTTATGTTCTCGTTTAAACCGCCTGAAATGACAATGTCTTCTTTTCCCCTTTTCCCGGGGAATACTACACAAAGTGGGGCCCCCCCTTTGTCCCGGGCACAGTCTTCAGCGCATGAACACTATCAAAATAACAAAGGCCCCCAAACCTACCAAAACAATAGTCCCGTCCACCGCGGGTCACGAAAATCCCTACTATAAGGATGAGCCCCGGGTTTTTCCCCAAATTTCCAGAAGTTTCCTACTGAGAAAAAAAAACTTCTAACACCGGACCCACGAGGTTTCAAAAATAAAACCCCGCCTGCCCTTTTTTTTGAAAGAGAAGAAAGAATCATAAACTTACCCTTTCAGATGCCAGGTTTCACATCCGAATTTTGCTGAAACATACCGGGGGAAAGGCAAGTGACTTTCCGAGTGACTCAGCCGTTTAATCATGCCACTTTCACTTTGGTTCGGCTGGACATGTACAGACCTTTTACTATGACATCACTTTATTAGACCACCCGCAGATCAGACTGGGACAGGGGATACTAACCGAACTCAAGGCCAAGGCATCCCAATCAAAATATTGTATCAACTTCCCGTGATGGGTGAGGCGCAAGTCCCGTTTTTGATGTTTTTGGGGTTTTCACTCGGATCCTTCGTCGGGTCTCCGGGGGGCCGGGACCGTCTTAGCCACGTCCATCTGGGGTCCCAAAATTTCGGGGTCGAAAAGCGACGGGGGGCTCCTGTTCCCACCCCCGGTACTCCAAATCAATGTCTGAGTGCACGGGCCGGCCCAATGAAAGAAAGAGCAGACACGTTGTTCTGGTTCATTCTTTCCATGACTACTTTTTTATTCACGCGGCACACATATTTTGAGAGTAGAAAAAGGGGCGTGGGCGCCTCGCGGGGGAAGCCCCATAGGGGGGGGTTGACATAAAGTTCTTTATTGGTTCAAAGTGGGTTTCCCGGGGCAGTGAAGTTTCGGGTTGTATCAGCCAAGTTTTAGGACATTTAGCAAAACTCAGTTGCTTTTGTGACAGGATGTGTATGTGGAATCGCTTTTATCTTGACTGCCTAAATACTCACAGTCATCGTCCTCAAATGGATATATGGATACTGTATGGTTTATAAGGGGGAAAGCTTGGTATTTTCTTATAAACAAACTTTAGCTATTGATCAACATGTACACATATCACACCAACCCTCACAACCCAGTCAGCAGGGGAGGTGGTGCGCTCCTATCCGACTTTTAGGGATCAAGATCAGACCAAAAGGGGTTTCCTAGTATATCACCGGGAATTCCCCTCTTTGTTCTCCAAAATCCTGGCAGAATTGGAGAATTGAGATCCCTTCCCTGTTTTTTTGGGCAGGATCCAATTAATCAAAATGAAAGCTTTGCAGACTGCTGTATCCTCCGCAAAACAACCTACTTGCTCAACAACGGATATAAACAAACTACATAGAGCTTTTATGCGATTTTTTTGGGAAGGGGCAAAAAACCCCGCATTGCTTTTGTAAAGTTATCCATGCTAGCTCCAGGGGGGGGCCTTACCAAACGTTCGTCTATACAACCTAGTGCTATGTGGGGAACATGTGAGGGACTGGCTCTGGATGGGATAGTTTCCCCAAACAAAATTGGGAATCACAGCTCATCTTTTGCTGCAGCTTGGGGGCATTGTTTCACCTACCCCTGAGATTACATCCAAGAAACACTAAAGTAGTGTCACTTAAAGACACATTGGCCACTTGGCGCACCGGGGGATCTTTAGACACCTATAAAAAACACTCACCGGCCACTTTATTAGGTACACCAGCTATAACGGGTTGGGCCCCCCTTTTTCCTTCAGAATGCCTCAAATTCTTCGTGGCATAATTCAACAAGGTGTTGCAACGATGCTCAATTGGTACCAAGGGGCCCAAAGATGCCAAGAAAAAATTCCCCCCACCATGAACCACCACCCCCACCGAACCGTTGATACAAGGCAGAGGATCCATGCTTTTTGTTGTTGACCCAAAATTTTGACCCTACCATCCGAATGCGCAGCAGAAATCGAGACTCTCAAAAAGGCAACTTTTTCCAATCTTTCTCGTCCCAAATTTTGATGAGCTTGGGCAAATTTACCTCAGTTTTCCCTGTTTTTTAGCTGAAAGGAGTGGCACCCGTGTGGGCTTCTGCTGCGTAGCCCATCCCGCCTCAAATTTGCCGTACTGTGCTTCAGGATGCTCTTTGCCTACCTTTTGTAACGGGGTGGGTATTTTTTAGTCACTGTTCCTTTCTATACTGAACCAGTCGCCCATTCTCCTTTGACCCCTGGCATCAACAAGGCATTTCCCCCCACAGGTGCCCTCACTGGAGTTTTTTTTTTTTTCGGACCATTCTCTGTAAACCCAGAGATGGGGTTGGCGTGAAAATCCCCGGGAAACACAGTTTGAAATACTCGACCGCCCTTCGGCACCAACAACCATCCACGTTCAAAAGGGACTCAAATCACCTTTCTTTCCCCATCTGATGCTCGGTTTGAACTGAGGGGAAATTTTCTTGACCATGTCTACCTGCCAAAAAAGCACTGAGTTGCCGCCAGTGATTGGCTGATTAAAATTAAGTGTTAAAGAGCAGTTGGACAGGTGTACCTAATAAAGTGGCCGGTGAGTGTATCTCAATATGTTCCCCTCTGGGACCTGCCTTCATTCACCCCGGGAAGGGAAAACAAATTCTTCCCGAGTTGGAAACAAGAGGGAAACAGGGGGTGGGGGGGCCTTGTCACAATCCAGGGCTCCTTGCTCAAATGGGAGGAAATAAGGGATAAATTTGCTCTGGGTCCTAATCAAATTTTTCAATATCAGCAAGTGTACAACTTTGGCAGATCCAATGTCACACATTTACAGTCACTGGGAGAGACAAAGGAGTTCGCAGAGCTTACAAAAAATAATGAAAGCAAAGGAATGCTATCTAGACACTATTCAATTTATATAACTAAGGACAGGGAGAAGCTGGTAGACCGGCTCTTTGGGTATTGGGAAACAAAACTCGAGGATAATGGGCTCTCACATAAAATTCTTTAAACATGTTTATTGATATTGACATGTACAGATATGAAAATCAATATAATCAAAAGAGTAGATTCACAACGGTTACACAAAGGATGGTAGAACTATACTATAAACGATAATCATCAGGGAGAAATCTGTACATGTTCAGATGAGCAGAGAAGCAGTAAAAACAGAAAACAGTAAACAACTAACATGGATAAATTATGGCAAATATTGGAGAATAAACTTTAAATCAATAATACAGGTGTTATAAACCTTCAGGTGAGTAATACCTGGATGAAATCCAATTATCCCAAAGAGAGCGGATTTTATGTGAGTAAAAGGGGGATCAATCACCATAGATGCACAGGCTGCAGCTAAAATTTATACGGCATATAACCTCCAGTAATATAACGGGCCTTAGTCCTTTCGTGATATGCTATAGCTAATCTAGCGGCATTAATATGTGAAAAAGAAACCTGTTCGGTGAACAGGCGTATCTCAATAATGATTTTATCTTAAAAAAATTTGCTAACCTGGTGAAAGGCTGTAAAAGTGATCCCAATTACTTCCTTAAAAAGAGGCTAATGCGCTTCCAAAACCTTTTTAATTATTGGCAACCCCACCAGACATGAAGCATGGTTCCTGCTGTCCCGCACTCTTTTCAACAAAAATTGGAAGATCCCGGGAACAAAAGGGCTAGTCTGGTAGTGGTAAGTACCACCTAAGTTGAATCATGTGCATGGTTTCTTGATGATTGGCACTATGGAAACCTTGGGGGATAGAGTGTGCCTGTTTCCATGCACCTATGGAAAATTTCTTGTTTTAGATCTTCCCTCCCATTTGGTCATGGTAGAGAATTTACCTTGAGTCTTGCCCATCAATAAATCATTTTATAAAGCAAGGAGTGCCCTTTCCATAAACCTTTCTTTTTAAATATGAAGTTGTGGAAATCTGAGAGAAAGTATTCGAGTGGGCCAAACGAATAATTTGTACACAATGCCTAAGATTGAGATACTGAAAGAACATTGAGGTAGAGATTGTAATTTTTGGCCAGTCTTCAAAAGGTTTTTAGTCCCTGGTCCAGGCATATAATTGCTCAATTGATATTATATGGGTATTCTCTCCCAGCATGAAACACAGGTTGGAGTTCCCAACAACGTAAGGAAATAGGAGATAGGATTTATCTTTGTATATAAATCCAATTATTTGGACTACTATATTAGAACCATGCTTTGCGAAAGATCAGTTAGCGATCTTAATGAAGCAGTTGGAGGGGGGGCACCTACTATTGAAGACATCAGATGTAGATTTACTGATTGGAGTGAAAGAGTGGTTTCAATATTGTGTCCACAGATTATCTTCAGATTAGTGCCACAATGAAAGTCCTGCTCCAGAATAATTGCTGAGTTTGTAGGCAGCCAAATTAGGAAAACAGCTAGGCCACCTTTTTTATGACTAAAGTTAGCAAGGTCTTTCTTATTCTAGGCCTGCGGCCATTACCAAATGAAACTTTGCAAGTAAATGTTTAAAATTTATGTTATCAATTGGGGAAGGAAGTAAATAGGGGATAGCCCTTGCAAACATAAATAAATTTAGGAAGCCAAAGACATCTTCACATTAATTCTGGCAGTCCATGACAAATGAAGAAGAAGTGTAAACGTGTGATTTCCGAGTCTAATAAACTGATAATGGTTGTAATTATCATGAATAGTTAGAATGGATAAGGAGAGACTTTAATGCCTAAATAGTCAACATGTTCGCTCTGCCATATTAAATCCAAGAGATCCTAGTTTAAAGTTTTTGAGACTGACACATGTTCACTGGAAACAGAAACAGATTTAGATCTATTAATTTATAAAAGGAGAGAGAAAAAAGAGATTTAGAAGTTTAAAGATTTTCTTCAATGGAAGAGGAAGGGTCGTGGTTATAAGCTCACACACATCATCAGGCATATAAGCTTATTTTAATATGAACATTATTAATTCGTAGGCCTGATATAAGGGGGTGGGCTCTATTATGTTTCAGCTAGGGGCTCCATGCATAAACACAAAAATCAGGGGGAAAAGGGCATTCCTTTTTTTTTTTTGTTCCCTGACGCGTGCCAATATGAAATATCGAAAGGGGAAGAAAGAAATCCGAAGTGAGGAACTTGGTGCTGAAGCGTGAGTAGAGGGACATTATAGCATCCAAGAATAAAACCTGACAAGTCCAAATTTTATCAAGACAGAGCGAAATGTAAACCCAGTTAACCCTATCAAGGCTTTTTCTGGCACGAGGGACAAAGAAAGCCACATCTGAGACGAAGATCCAGCAATCTGTACAAGATCTAAATAGGCGCCTGTAGCGTCTCTAGCCTGCCTCCCAGGAATGAAGGCCTCACTTGATCTTTATGGATCAGGGATGATACTAATGAATTAAGGCGGGTGGAAATTAGCTTTGTCGTAGATTTTAATATCTGAATTTAAAAGGGAAATGGGTCTATGTTAGATGGTTGATCTGGACTTTCCCAGGATTTGGATTGAATTATAATTGCCGCAAGAGTTCCTTTAATGGATGTTTTCCTTAAAACTATCTCATTACAAGTGATGTTAAATTGAGAAAGAAGGTCTGAGAAGAGTTGGTGTACTCATTAGAAAGGCATCAGGACCAGGGCTTTGTTGTTTTAAACTAGACCGTATTGCTTTCTGGACTTCGTCTATTAAAAGAGGGACTATTCAATTCGGCACTGGGCACTAATATAGTCTCTTTGGGAAAAGGGGATTAACAGAATTTAAAGAATGATTAATGTGCTCTTCAAGAGGGTGGGGAGGAGATTTCCTCTCTTGTAGGTATAGAGATTAGAGTAGTTAGTCAGCGAAGTACTTTGAAATGTCTATTGGATTTATTATTTCACCACCATTGGATTAAGAGAGGTGAGCGATTTCTGTTTTTTGCGATTAACCTGTTTCACTCGCATTCGCCAACAGTTTGTTGGCCTGTCCCTTGTAGATAGAATTGCCCCCAAAATTTCATTGGCCAGTTGGAACTCCATATTTGTGAAGATACATGTTCTTAATTTATCCTCTAATCTACTAGGTAGTCTTAGTTTTGAGGGGATGGATCAAGTTTAAATGCTTTGTCCTGTTTTCTCAATATCAACATACTCACAGAGGTCTTGTTGGCGTTTCACTTTTTTCTCTACTTGCTACTTGGGATAGAATATACCACTAATAAAAGGCTTTATGGGCACACCACAGGGACTCCTAGAGGAACAGAAGAGATGTTAGGGTGGTGAAAAAAATGTTTAATCTCAGATGCAATATATTAGCTTACTCCTTTTTTTAAGAAAAAATTATTGAGGGCCAAAGGAAGTAATTTGGGGGATCGAATTTTGGATTCTAGGGCACATTTTAAACAGGGGCATGGGTCGACCATGGAAAAATCCCAATAACTGATGATAAGAGCTCATTAAGAACTATTTTATCTAGTAAAAAAAGTAGATTCTAGAGTGTAACATTTTTAGGCGGGCAGAAAAGAAATGTTATAATCTCTCTCCGTGGTATGTAAAACCTCCAGATGTCATGAAGGTCCTTCTCTAATAAATATGATGAAGATCATTTGCAAGGTTATTTCCTAAGCCAACCTAATCCAATTTAGCACAAACAACTGAATTAAAATCTCCTCCGAGGATCAACCCACCTCTTCTAATGCACCTTTGCCTTGTAACAACTTTCTTAATGAAGGTTAATTAGTTTCTCATTTGGACATAAATTGATGTGATGTATAGGGTTTGGAGTTCAATTATGCAACAATAATAACATGGCGACCCTCTGGGTCAGTAATAGATGTAAAAGAGATAATGAAATAGAATAGCTTTATTAAATTGCTACAGCCAGCTCTTTTTTTAGGAGAGTGAGCTTGAAAATTAAGGGAAATTTTTATGTTCAATCATGTGATGTTTTAGAAGTGTAGATGTGTTTCTTGCAAGCTAAATAATATCGCTTTTGATTTAAATACATCCTCCAAAGCAAAGAGACGTTGAAGGGGCGAATTTAATCCCTTAACATTATAAGTACGAATTTAATAGACATGATGTAAGTAGGGAAGCACGCAGTGATCTAAGATGACATTGTTAATATCATATACACCTGAAAAAAAGATGGTTACAAGTAAAGATTAATTATCCACTTTTATGAACAAGAACCAAAAACATCTCAATAAAAGTCATTTGCAAGAAACTAAATTATTCCTAAAAAGGAAAAAATATCTGGCAAAGTCCTATCCTTGAACCTAAAAACAAACAGAAGGAACAGATTCAGAAAAAAAAAAGAAAAATAATAATTCTAAATGAGTGAAGCATGAAGGTCCCATCAGGAGCTCCTATTGGTAGCACCAAAAAAACCAAAAGGATACTGAAAGGACAATCATCCAAAGTATCTTGTGTCTAACTGTGTAGTTTTGTCGGACCAATCTCTGGATGTCATGCTTCTACGGACAGGACTGGATTCTTCAGGAGAGATCAACTTCCAGCTTTTTAAAATAGATCACCTCTTCTGGGGACTACAAATGAATTGGGTACATCTCTAACAACGATAAGCTTGACAGGAAAACCCCATCTGTAGTGAATATCTCTTTCCCCGGTAGAAGCTTGGTGTAAGGCTGGGAACTCCCGTCCTTTGAGCATGGTAGCTGCTGAAAGGTCAGGGAAAAATGGAAATATGTCTGGAAACGTTCTGGTAATTAATCACTTTGTCTGAGAGCTCTAAGAAGTTCTTTTGAGTTGTAAAAAATGGCTCCATCAATAGTGTTCCCTCTGAGACTTGCAGTGTTAGAATTTTACGTTTTGGGATCCTATGTATCCGTCTATGTCAGCTCCTGATGATTTACACCCGCATACTAGAGCCATAAGGTCTTTAGGTAAGATTTAGTGCGTCAGTGGTAACAATTCTGGGATGCCACGGACTCTGACATTGTTGCGGCGAGAACCTATCTTCTAGTCTGAGACTTTGCCTGAAAGACGCTGCAACCTCTTCTTTCCAGTACACTAATTAGGCGTCGATTAGGCATTATGAGAGGCAGCCAAACTCCTACAACTTAGTCTCAACGTGCTCAGTTCGTGATGCAAGAGACTGAATATCTTGTCTCAATTCTCCCATCATTTGCTTCAGGTCAGATTGTATAGAAGTGCGGAAAGTGGAGAAAGAGTTATGAAGCAATGCAACGGTGAGAGGTTGGTGAGTCCAAAGGATCCTGCTGATCTAGGTCCACTGATTCGTCTTGAAGGAGTGGGAGAGATTGGGGAGGGAAAATGTGGCCCCCTTCTGTACCGAAGAGCGGGTCTGAGATGATGAAGAAAAGAATTCTTGGCAACTTAGTTGGCTTATCTTTGGAATTTTCTTGTAGTGCCTCACCATTCGGGAACGTTAAGTACATTGAAAGACTGCAACAGGGCTGTAAGAAGTTGGATATTAAGATATAAAGCTGTAATGTGAATGTAGGGTTTTTTGTTTGCTGTTTTTTCCTTTTCCTCCTGTTCTCCTTAATTTATCAGTAGTGATAGTATGAAGCTGCTTCTAAATAAGCAGCAAAAAAAGGATACTTTTCTGGCCGGTGGATTGTAAAACAGTCTACATGCAGGTAAAGTTCTACTCTAGAGGGAGAGTGTAGGAGCACTGTGGAGTGAGTTCAGGGTCCAGTGCCTGAAGTAAAAGTCTTTTGTCAGGAGGTTTAAGGAGTTGCAGAAAAGCCTATTATTTACTCCGGCTTAGGATGAATTCTTATGAGATATAATACTAACAGCAGGAATTAGCAGAAAAGTCTGAACGGTGGAGGGATCTGGAACACTTCCCAGGTTTAAAAACCGACACTGAGCACAGCCAAACTGCTGACTGATACTCACTAAAATGATTCCTGCTCACCAGTGCTTCCCAAGAAGTAGCAGAGTCCAGTGCATGATAACAGCAAGTACTTATATCAAAGCTGATTGAGGCTGCAGAGAAAGTTATAATAGTCTCAACTGAGATGTGAGGCTGTCAGAGTGAAATTTCAGCATGACCAGCAGGAAAGTTCATGGTAATGGAGGAATGTTGGGCACTGCAAGGTTACACTGACACTGAGCACAGCACTGCTTGAATTGAATAGCTCACTAAAATGTCTCTTGAGCACCAGTCTTATCCAAGAGGTTCAGATAAACATTTATATAAAGCAGGACATTGCTGTAGTAAGCTTTGTAGGGAGGCAGTTTTCAAGTGAGGCCAGCAGCAGCCCTGAAAGGGTAGCTGTTACAACCTACCCTTAGTAGAATGTGAGAGGTTCCCAAGGAGTTATTTTGCTTGCAGATCCAGTGCCATGAAGATACCGACCCCAGGTTTTTCACAGGATAACAAGTATGATGTTTCATGTCCTCATGAGGGTTTCCTTTTTTAGTTAGCAGGATGGTTGTAAAGGGTTTTTATTTGGGCTGCAGAAAGGAGCTGTAGATGGAGCTCACCAGGCAACATGTCTGCTCACAACCTTGTCAGGGCCACGCCCCCTCACAAAAAATCAAAGGGGAATACAAAGAGTAACGAAAAGCCATAGTTTAATGACAGTGGAGAGAGATACTATTCCGCCCTGAAACACCAAAGGCCATATATGCATTTAACATTCCCCAAAACCCTAAACAGAAATAATCACCTAACTTCATGCCCGAAATGTGACCTGAGAAGGCTGACTGTTTCACTGCAGGTGGCAATGTCTGGAAATTAACAGATTCTGGCAGCAAGTTAAAATGTATATTGCAGATTCATGGAATTGTCAAATTCTGTTTGAACCACAGGGAATGCTATTCCATTATGTTACAAAAGAGTCTACAGTGGAGGGTTCAGAGAAAACTTTGGTGGATAACAAGGGTATTCATGTCACTCTACTAGCGGCAAAAAAATGTATACTGAGGCACTGGATCGAAAAGTCTATTCCATCTGTATCAGAAATTTCTGATTGTTTACGCCAAGTCCTATACCTGGAGAAAATTCAGACGATAAATAACAAGGATGCGGAGGCAGGGAGGTTTTTAAAGAAGTGGAGATCTTTTATTTCCAAGCAATATAACCCAGAAGAAATCAAAACATTGACAACCATTTAATATACGGATTACTATCTCATAGAGCATTAAAGGGCACGTTAGGAAACCTAATACTGAGACCATTGAGGGGGGAGGAGGGGGGGGGACAGTGCACACTGGTTGGGAATCCTCAGGGGGAAGGCGGGGGGGAGGAGGGGTTAGTTTAAATTGATCTTGTTTCAATATTCTCGTTGGGTTTTTGAACCTGTCACAAATTATGCCCCCCTTGCTGAGTACAGCACAAGCTTGTGTCAAAACTGCTGTTTCCAGCGCTGTGTCCCTGTGTCTCTTTAAGGATTCATTAATTTCCACGTTCCGTTTCCTGTGCTGATTGTAGCTATTCTTCTCTGCATCGGAGAATCATTCCTTGTTTTTGCCCTGTAGAACTACGAGGTTCACTATCCTTTGCTGTGCTTTTCCTATCTTCTCCCTCTCAACCTCAGTCTCAATGCAAGCCCCTTTTTCTCCATCATGTTAAGGACCTTGGAGGGCAGGACCACAAGGGTGTTGCTCCAAAGGCTGCCCTACAAAAAAAGCCAAACCCATTAGCTCAATTGAACTCCTTGGTTTGACACAGTTGTTTCAAGTGTGTCCAGACAAATGAACTACTAATTTTCCTGTGATCAAACAACTGATATAAAACTGAAGGAAGCCTACAGAAAATGTAATGAAAATACATTACAGAACTGCCTAACTTTGAGAGTTACATCAGACTTTTTTTTTTTTTTCATTTGACAATCCCGCTAATGCAGGAAACCAGCCAACTTTGATATTTTCATTTTTAATACACATACTTCTAAATTAAACAAGACAAAATGGGTATATTCAAAATTTTTATGTTGTTCCATACATATTTACATTTGTAAAATTTTCCAAAAGCATTCTTTCAGTGTGATTAAAGTTCAGCAACGTGAACGGTCTCCACAGTAAGAATTGTCAACTAAGGATGAACATAACCAAGTGTTCCACAACAGTTCTTTTCCATTCAATTTGCAACAACTGATCTGAGCTGGAATAGTAGGTTTTATCAAAACAATATAACTTGTTTTGGAAAATAAAAAGGCAAAAAATAATCCATCACGCTAATAAAAGTGAAGTATTATTTTTTCATCCATGACATTAACCAAACATTCAAAAATAGCCTTGACTGCAGTGAAATGAAACCTGGCATTTTAAGAAAAAGAACTTCACTTTGGCCGTAATCCAGAAGTCAGTTTACAATAGTTAATCTTTAAAATCCACTTATAAAAAAAAAATGTGCATGTTTGCTGGACAGCAAAATTGTATCTGGTCCAAAAATCTTCAGAAAAAAATACTGTAAATATTGGTCATAAAACTGACAACACAAAAGGCTCAAAAGTCTGATACATATGCAGTGTCATATAATATGTCTCAGATCTCAACATCGCTCTCCTTGTCATTGTCATGATCCCCATCGAAAAATTCATTGGAGGCTTCAGGCCTAAAGAGAATAATAAAAAACAGTAACTATATGAAAGACGATCATCAATGCAGACTATTTAGATGAATCTATGCGATTTCTAGTATGACATGTACTTTGAACATCATTTACGATCAAATCTGTAAAAAGATATCAGAGAGACAGATACATATAAATATACGATTGACAGCTAGAATGCCATGTTTGATGCGTAGTTCTACTAATTGAGAAGATGTCAATTATGTGGTTTTATATTACTTAATAGTAATTCTCATGTTATACTGATACAGTTACATAAATAAACACTCAGATAGTTAAAAAGTTAACTTAAGTTCAATACAAAAATATACCTGGTATAATTGTCCTCCGCTCCTCTCTCCTCAGGATCCGGTTCATCTGTGCGGTCGTAGCTAAGAAGATCGGATGGGACATCATGGATCTGGACACTAGGTGCATGGTTCAGCATCTTCAGGTTTTCAAAGATTGTCTGGCGGATTTGATCTAAATACTAGGAAGGACCACATTTAAGGTTTTGCAAATACGGGCATTATCTCTAAATGACGTACAGAATGCATGCAATAATAATAAAAACACATCATAGATGCATAACATTAAAGGGGTTGTCTCACTACAAAGATTAGTTTTCAACATGTAGGGAGCACTGAATGAAGACGTTTTCCAAATTGCTTTGTTCATTTTTTTTTGGTGAGGAGCTACAAATGATTTGATCACCTTCTGAGGGCTTTCAGGTTTCACTAGTTACTGAACTGTTTGCTTGTTCTCTCCTGCTGTTTATCTTATCTAATAGCAGGGACTGACATCATCACACAGGTCGGCAGCCTGAGAGCTTGTGTGTTACTTGACCTTTCAGACAAAAGACACTAATTACTACTATTTACTTTATCCCTGAAGCTACTCTGGACCTGGTAGCAGGAGATTGATTAGCTAATCTAGAGTAATTAGCAGAAGTCTGAATACACGGATCTCTAAGTACAGACAGCTTGACCAGGAAATGAATGGAGGCATGAATGAAATAATGCTGCTTTGCTCTATGAAACAATAAGATGAGACAACCCCTTTAAAGGGGCACTATACACAAAACCGATACCTTTAAGCAGACTTGGTTAATGAAGCTATAAGCGATGGCCTGGTTCACAACTGCGTCAAAGATTCCATTCGAAATTTACGTTGGAGGTGCAAACGGACACATTTCACAAGTGACACCAATGTGTCCATCGAGTTTCTGTCATGGTGCCCGTTTTGAAAGAAGAAATAGCTGAGCTATTTTTTCCGTCATTCCCGATTGAACCAGCGACAGAGGTAACAAACGGAACCTCCAACGCTGATGTGAACCAGGCCTAAAGATGTTGCTATAAGGTTCTACGCATGCTCCAAAAAGGCAAGACTTCTGTTACCTGTCGTGTGTTCTGATTTTCAATCCTGGTGCTGACATCAGGGTGAAGGGTAAAATCCGGTGCAAAATATTCAAAGTATTCTAAACAATAACAAAAAAAACCAAACTATTAAAACGTATTTCTATCTAGCTGATCACAAAAACCACATTCCCCCTATGACATCCAATATAGCAATGCATTTCTATATATAAAAAAAAAAAAGGATCACTGGTATTTTTTACAATAACAGTAAATCTCATTGTGCTGATAACTTCATATAACTTGATGTTTTAGTGTCCTTTAAGTTACAGCTAAGAGTTCTTGTTAGGCAGAAGAAAATTATGATAAACTTCATGGTAAAAAAATATTAAAATCAAAGAGGCAGAATAGGCACACTTACCACTGTAAGGCAACTCTTCACTAATGGTTTCATCTACTAGCAATGATGTTTCATAGGTCCTGAAAAAGCAACATTTAACAGGGCCGTGCAGTTTTAACTGTTAAATAAGCCAATTTTTCAAAATACATCATATATATAGTAATGGTTTCAAGTCAATTTATGTGCACCTGTTTAGTGCATTGTACTCAGATGGAAGGGAAGGTCTGCTGTGTGGATCTCTGTCACAGAAGCTGGACAAAACCATCCTATGTAAGGTGAGATACTGTTATGGTGAGCTGAACAAGTTTATGTTAACCCTTTTGGAACCTGTCGCAAGGTTACCTTTCTGTTTGTTGGCACCTTGCTGAAGACAAGCCTTTTGTGTTATCTGTGGACTTATTTAATAAAACCTGTTTAATTTGAACTTTGCTGTGTCTGTGATTTTCATTTAGGGCTGTACTCACTTTTGCTGCCAGTCATTTAGACATACATGGCTGTGTGTTAAGTTACTTTGAGGTTACACCAAAGTCACACTGTCAAACTGTACACCGACTACCTTACATTGTATCATAGTGTCATATCTTCAGTACTGTACTCACTTTTGTGAGCGCGTGTGTATGTAAATCTATGTATGTATGTAAATACACACACACACTAATTATATATATATATATATATATATATATATATATATATATATATATATATATATATATATACACATACATACACACACACACAAGCTCACCCCTCACATTTTTGGAAATTCTGTATTATATTTATCTGTTTTTGGATCTTTTTATTGGACAATACTGACGATATGACACTATGATACAACGTAAGGTAGTCCGTGAACAGTTTAACAGTGTAAATTTGGTGTAAGCAACTCTTCACACAGCCATGAATGTCTAAATGACTGGCTGCAAGAGTGAGTACACCCCAAAGAAAATGGCTGAATTGTGCCTAATTTGCCATTTTCCCTCCACAGTGTCATGTGACTCATTAATGTTACAAGGTCTCAGGTCTGAATGGGGAGCAGGTGTTACATTTGGTGTTATCACTCTCCTACTGTTCACCTGAATTTTAACATGGAACCTCATGGCAAAGAACTCTCTGAGGATCTGAAACAAAGAATTGCTGCTCTAAATAAAGATGGCCCAGGCTATATGATGATTGCCAACACCCTAACTGAGCTTCAGCATGGTAGCAAAGACCATATAGTGGTTTAACAAGACAGGTTGCACTCAGAACACGCCTCGCCATGGTAGGCCAAAGAAGTTGAGTGCACGTGCTCAGTGTCATAACCAGAGATTGTCTTTTCAAAATAGACGTATGAGTGAGGTTAAAGTGGTGGGGTCAGCCTATCAATGCTCAGACCATACGTCATACACTGCATCAAACTGATCTGCATGGCTGTCATCTTTAGAAGAGGCTTCCTTCTGGGACGATGCACAAGAAAGCCCACAGTTTGCTGAAGGCAAGTAGACTAAGGAGATGCATTACTGGAACCATATCCTGTGGTTTGAGGAGGCCCAGATAAACTTATTTTGTTCAGATGGTGTTAAGCATGTGTGGCGGTAACCAGGTGAGGAAAACAAAGACAAGTGTGTCCAGGCTACAGGCAGGCATGGTGTTGGAAGTGTTTGATGTTTGGGGCTGCATGAGTGTTGCACGGCTGTGGGGAGGTGCAGATCATTGAGGGAACCATGAATGTCAACATCTACTGTGACATACTAAAGCAGAGCATGATCCCCCTCCCTTTGGAAACTGTTCTGCAGAGCAGTAGTCCAGCATGATAACGACCCCAAATACACCTTCACGAAATTCACTCCCTTGCTAAAGAAAATGAGGGTAAAGGTGCCAAGCATGTCTCCAGACCTAAACCCTATTGAGCATCGGTTGGGAATCCACAACTGGATGGTGGAGGAGCGCAGGATCTCTAACCTCCACCAGCTCCATGATGTTGTCATGGTGTGCAGGGGGATTTCAGTGTCCACTTGTTAAGCCCTAGTGGACTCCATGCCCAAATATAACAAAAATAAGGAAAATAAGGGTGGCCACACAAAATATTGACACTTTGGAAATAGTTTATCCATTTTCACTTATAGATGTACACATGTGTGTGTGTGTGTTTGTTTGTGTTGTATATATAATATATATATATATATATATATATTATATATATATTATATATATATATATTATAATATATATATATATATATATTATATATTATACACACATACATATATTCCACAAAAAGTCCACGGCACTCCAAAGTGATAAATTAGAGGTTGTTTATTCCTCCATGCTACTAAATTGTGACGTTTTAACCCCTCATGGGGTCTTTGTCAAGCAGTGTTACAAGTGAAGAGCTCATATATTTGTATACTTGTAACACTGCTTGACAAAGGCCCCGTGAGGGGGTTGAAACGTCGCAATTTAGTGGCATGGAGAAATAGACAACCTTCTAATTTATCAATTTGGAGTGCCGTGGATTTTTTGTGGACTGTACATTTGGGGGCCCCTTCGGATCAGGGTTCGTGCTGCTGGCACCATTTATCTTCATTGCTAAAAAGTGCTGCTTTTTTTCGAGGATTATATATATATATATATATATATATATATAGACACACATACATACATACATACATATATATACACACACATACATATATATATACACACACACACACACAATGAATGGCCAATAAGACATTATGTTACTAGAAATACTTTGTGTTAGTAAATAAATGCATACAGTCATATATCCTTTTTATGGCCTATAATTACTCACCAGCATCGTGCTACATTGCGGACAGTGTAACCACCTCCTCCAAGTACAAGCAGGGGAATATTAAAGCTTTTTACATATTGAACACAGTCACTATGGATAAAACAAACAAAAGCATGACTACTATATCTCATTGTTCCCATATATAAAAGGTTTACTGCTTTAAATGACAGTTCAGAACCTAAGTTTGGAAATCGCACGGCTACGCATTTTAAGACTATTCAGGTTAACACTACATATTAATAAATCTTCCCCCCAGTATGTCTCCTCCTGATTTCAACCAACTCCATTGTGGTCATGACACTTTTTGTTAGGTCACATCCCTAAGTGCAGAGACCGAAATTTTGCCAAAACCAGGTAGTATTGGAGCATCTGATAATCCCCACTGTAAGCCACAGAGATCTGTTAGATGCTGGTGGTAAAAAGACGGTAAGAACTAAAGTTATACTATACACAGAAAAAAACAATCCATAAACTATACAGCTTTACTGTCTTGTATTATTCTTGGAAACACAAGGAGGATTAGAGTCTAGCTTACCCATGTCCTCTTATACTCAGGTTAAAACATCCCAGTCTATCACAGCCAAGGGAATCGGCACCACACTAGAGATGAGAAACAAATATTTAGCTGGTAAGAACATCCAATTATTCCAATTTGAGCAAAGTATACAGTCAGTGCATAGTCACACACTGGTACTCACAGTAAAGTATAATAACTATTACACAATGCCCAAAATAGTCTAAACATGCAGAAAAGGAGGGAGTGACGACATTGACAGCACTATACAGCTTCTTACTACTAAGGGAAGACATCAGGGACACAAAGCATGGAAAGCAAATTATGGTTTAGAATTGGATGCAAACTATTCCTACATGTCTTAATTTTTGGAAATTACTTTAAAACCGTATGGTTATATATAAATTAGTGTTGGAATACACTGTATTACAACACCCTCAAGGGCAAGACTTAGACCGTTCTGCTCTTTATGACAGCACAGAATGGCAAGAAAAAGGCAACGAACAAAAGAAGAACGACTATTATAAACCCATCATGTGTCTTTTTTCAACCGTACTAACTATATAACTCTTTAAAATCTTCAAGCACAGCTTAATGCAGCAAAAAGTTTTCTGTCAACTGTGAAGACTTCTATCTACAGGTTTGATAGCTCGACAATCTGCAAGGCGGCCATTGCTAAGATTGCAGGGCTAAGTAGCACCTCCAAAGGACTATTGAAGAGTGGAAGAAGGTCTTATGGACCAAAATTTGACATCTCTGGTGCATCACGCAGTGTTGTTTTACGTAATCGGGTAGGTGAAAAGATGGTTCTTTACTGTGTTACTATTAAACATGGAGGAGAAAGCATGACCGTTTAGGGCTAGTTTGCTAGATCCAGAGTTGGCAACTTGCACAGGTGACTGGCACAGTGGACAAAAAAGGCTACCACAGCAATGTGATGCACCATTCAATATCCACTGGTTTATCTAGTTGGTCAGGGGTTCATATTACAACTACACAATAATCCAAAACATTCTTCTAGGTTATGTCAGAACTTCCTAAGAAGATAAGGAGAAGCTGGTAGGTTCAAAGAATGGAACGGCCTGCAGTCGCCAGACTTACACTCCATTGAGCTTTTTTGGAATAAAGTGCAGCACATTTGTGGGAACGGCTGCAACAATATTGGGAAGACATTTCTGAACAATATCTGAATGCATTTGTAGAATGAATGGTTGGATTGTGTAAAACGGTTATATTTGCAAGAGATGGCTACTTTAAAAAGTCAGAAATCTAGATTTAATCTGTTAGGGTATGTTCACATGGCGTATTTGTGGACTGTATTTCGTCATGTAGTTAAGTCGAAATAGACCCTGCAAATACTGTAAAAAGACTGTTACTGGTAAAATCAATCATTTAGACAGGGATTTTCAATTGCAATTCTTAGCGTGGAACATATGCCCGTAAAAAGAACATGTCACTTCAGTCGGGCACTTGAAGGGGTTTTGCCACGATCTCATTTCATACCTCCTGCATCTAGCTCTTCAGCTCTGTGTACTAAGAAGGGGGCGTGTGTGATTTGTTTGAATTGCATATCATGTGACCCAGCACGCTGAAATCACCAGGCCTTTCCTCTCCTTAAAGAAAGGTCTGTTTATGTGTAGAACTGTACAGTCATGGCCAAAAGTTTTGAGAATGACACAAATATTATATTTTCACATGATCTGTTGCCCTCTGGTTTTTCTGTGTGTTTGTAGATGTTTTTATCACATACAGAAATACAAGTGCAATCATATTATGATTTTAACAAAAGCTTTTATTGACAGTTAAAAATGAGTTAATGCAGCAAGTCAATATTTGCATGTTGACCCTTTTTCTTCAGGACCTCTGCAATTCTCCCTGGCATGCTCTCAATCAACTTCTGGACCAATCTGACTGATAGCAGTCCGTTCTTGCACAATCAATTTCTTGCATTTTGTCACAATTTGTTGGTTTTTGTTTGTTTCCACCCGTCTCTTGATGATTGACCACAAGTTCTCAATGGGATTAAGATCTGGGGAGTTTCCAGGCCTGGGCCCAAAATCTCTTGTTTTGTTCCCTGAGCCATTTAGTTATCACCTTTGCTTTATGGCAAGGTGCTCCATCATGCTGGAAAAGGAATTGTTGATCACCAAACTGCTCTTTGGACGGTTTTGGGGGAAGTTGCTCTTGGAGGACATTCTGGTACCATTCTTTATTCATGGATGTGGTTTTAGGCAAGACTGTTAGAGAGCCGATTCCCTTGGTTTGGAAAGCAACCCACAACGAAAAAGGTTTCTGGATGCTTTACAGTTGGCTTTAGACAAGATGGGTTAATCGCTCACCTTGTCTTCTCCGAACAAGCTGTTTTCCAGATGTTCCAAACATTCGGAAAGGGGATTTTATCAGAGAAAATGATTTTTTCCCCAGTCCTCAGCAGTCCCTCCCTGTACCTTTGGCATAATATCAGTCTGTCACTGATGTTTTTTCTGGAGAGAAGTGGCTTCTTTGCTGCCATCCTTGACACCAGGCCTTGTTCCATGAGTCTCCGCCTCACAGTGGGTGCAGAAGCTGAAACACTTTTAAGAGACGGTCCTGGCGCTTGCTGGTCTTTCTTGGGCGCCCTGGAGACTTTTTGGCAACAATGGAACCTATCCCCTTTGAATTCCTTGTTTGATGCGATAGTTTTTTGGGCTGAGGTTTCAATCTTTCTAGCTGCGATACTCTTCCCTGTTAGGCCAGTTTTGTGCAGTGCACTTGATGAACTGCACTGTTTCTTTGAGAGAACCATGGTTAACAGAAGAGGAAAACAATGATGCCAAGCACCAGCCTCCTTTTAAAGTGTCCAGTGGTGTGATTCTTACTTAATCATGACAGATTGATCTCCAGCCCTGTCCTCATCAACACCCAACACCTGTGTTAATGGAGCAATCACTGAAAACGATGTTAGCTGGTCCTTTTAAGGCAGGCCTGCAATGAAGTGGAAATGCGTTTTGGGGGAAAAAAGTTCTTTTTCTAGGCAACTATTGACTTTGCAATTAATTGCTGTTAAGCTGATCACTTTTTTTAAAATTCGGGAGTATATGCAAATTGCCATTATAAAAACCTGATGCGTAGATTTGTAAAAAAAAAATTTGTTCATTCTCAAAATTTTTGGCCGGACTGTAAGTAGCTAATTGTAGCTCAGGGAAAAAAACTTTTGCCTCCAGGCACAAGGTTTCCTCGGTTCAACCCCTGCAAAAACCAAAACCTGGGGATTTTTTTCTTCATAAATGCAAGCCCTGACTGAGGTTTCTTTTATTATTTATTGCACTTTTGCTAATTCAAAGGGAGTACGAGGAGGGAGTAGAGTGACAGCACGGGGGTTTTGCCACCTGCCTAGAGGAGAGGTGGCATGTTTGACGAGACTGAGAAGCTTCGCCCTGGTTTCCCTGGGCGAGCTGTTAAAAAAAATGGATCGAAAAAGGAGAAATTAAGACAAAAAGGTGAAAATTTTTTTAAAAATGATAAATGGTAAAAAATTTTTTTTTTTTTAATTTAAAACTTCCCCGTAAATTTTTTTGTGGAAAACCCCTTTAGCACGAGAAATATGACGGTATACAAGGAAAAGAATGACTCGGTTTAAGTATGTACGGGCCCGTGCATATTTTAACGTTTTTAAAAAAAAAAAAAGCGCATTGCAGTGCCTACCTGTTTTGCTGCAATATCCCCGTAAATATCCCCTTAAGTTAATTTTTTATTTTTAATCATTAAGGTATTTTCCCGGCTCTTGCGGCCTCCCTTTTTGGGGCGCTGCAAAGACGTAAACATGGGTAATGGTTTTGCGTTCTTTAAAGCAGTGGGGCGGCTGGCCCTCGGCAACCCTTCACTTTCTTTATCCTTGCGGTATTGCCGGAAAGAAAGCACAGGTCATTCTTTTCCCCGAGTTTCAATAAGTGGCGGGGAAGATGGCAATTATTTAAAGGTTCTGGAGCCTATAAAATTTCCCTTTAAAAGGGTTGTCTCCCACGGGTTTCAAGAATGCTGAAAAATTCTCTGTCCTTCCCGGTTCAGACTAATTTGCATAAACCCCTTGTTGTACAGCTAAGCTCGTGCTTTCAGATGTAATTGTTTTGATTAGCTTCTCAAAACCCAAGGGGACTTTTTTCTGATCCCCAAAACAAAAAGCCCCTTTTTACAGAGTGTTTACTTGAGTTAAATCAAGTTTTTTTACTTTTCGGCAGCACGGACATGATGACATCCCCAAACCGTGTGTGACTCCTCTCTGTTATTCATTGAACAAACACCCTGGGGGATTTTTTTTTCAGGTGGTTATGGGGGAAAATGAAATACCCTTTTGGAGGTAATAAATTCACTTGTATTCTTTAGGGAAAAAACAGAGGAAAAGGCAATATATTTGGAAAAGTCTTTTTTTGTGTTCCCCAAAAAATTTAAAAGATTCTTTGTGGAGAAAACCCTTTTTTTTTACGGATTTTTTGGGGGATTGCCGCGATTATCCCCCAAATTTTTTGTTCTAAAGGGGACGCTGTTGTGTTTACCTTTCTTGTTTTATACTTTCATTTCAAAGTGCATTTTAAAAATTAAAACTGTGCAAATACCAAAAAAAACCAGAATAAACTGAGGTGTTCTAAAACTTTGAATTTTTTAAAAAATTCACCACACATACAAACCACCCCCTATGTTGGGTCATGTAAAAAAAAAAAACCCCAAAAAAAAAAAAAAAAATACATATGTTAGTATAAATGCACTGTAGCCCCATTCTATTCAATACAATGCAGTAAGAAGTCAAAAAGGTGTTAAAATAGGATTAAACACCTCAAGGGGGCTAAACAAAGCAGAAAGTGGATTTTTTAAAAGAAAGGGGGAAAGTAAAGGATGACTTCTTGTTCCTCCTGCATCCATTTCAAAACAGCTACGTGAAATCACCCTTTAATAGCCACTTAAATTCATAGCAAAAGAGCAGCAAATCACTCCCAAGTGAATAGGCCCCATTCATATTACATTTGATGTGAATTGGTACAGACTTTTGTGTCCAATGTGTAAAGATAAAATTTTCTTTAAATTAGGGGTTTTAATGTAGTTGAATTTCGCTGTTTTCCCTTTAGATCTCTAATTCCTTTAACCGCCTGGGGGTATCTGTTGACATAACTTTTTCACTTCAAAGGAGGCAAAAAAAAAAAAAAGTGATGCTAATGGGGGAAAAAAATTTGATTTTTAAACCCCCTTACCGCTTTTTGTCGAACTCTTTCGGCCCAATGTGGGTGGGGGTTTTCCCCCAAAAAATTCCCGGGAAATGATTTCTTTCAAGGGGAAATTCTTGCTTTGTCACAGGGGGAGCGCGCGGCGTCGGAGGGAAAACCACCCGGTATTTTAAAACGCGGGCATCTTGCCGCATCCCCCACGGCGGAGTGGGCACGGCCGGGGGGGGTTTAACCCCCCCTATTTCGCGAAATGGGGGTGCGACATCGCAGCGGGGGGGGGCAGCGGGAAAGTGGCTCCTGCCGCCCGTGATCAGGGCGAAAGTAACGGGCTTTCAGTCCCGGGGTACTGGTCTCCTCCCGGACGCCCGGTCGTGAAGGGACGCTTGGGTTTTTGGTGATATCAGGGTCCCCAAAACAATGCTTTTGGGGGCAGGTGGACGGGACAGTTTGTCATGGAGCCCAGCATACGTTTAAAATGTTTGCGGTTCTCTATTGCATGAACATCTGACGTTTCGTTTCATTTTTTTCCCCCCCGGGGGGAAAAAAATTGAAAAAATTTAAGGGTTTTTTGTGAAAAAAGGTAAAAAAAAGTTTTTAAAAAAGTAAAACACAAAAATTTTAAAAAAAAAAATTATTTCCTTCCCCCCTTTTCCCCCTTTAAAAACGGAAATCCCCCCAAAAAAAGTTTTAAAAAAAAAAATTAAATTTCCCTTTTTGCTATTGCGGGGTGCGAAACGACCCCCCTTTTAAAAAATCTGTCATTTTTAATTTAAACCCAAAGGGGGGAAAGCCTTTTTTAAAAAAATTTTCCCCAAAAAAACAATACAGAATTAGTTTTTTGTTTATCCTGCAAAAATTTTAAAATGGGAGTTTAAAAAGTCTTCAAAAATCTTATCAATTTCCCAAAGTGAGGGCCCAAAAAAAAGTCGTTCAACCGAAACCTGTTAGGGAAAAAAATTTAAAGTTCTGGCTTTTAGAATTTTGCGATGCATAAAATTTGTTTTAAAAATTAAAAAAAATTTTTTTCAAAAAAAAATTTGCTTTCAAATAAAAAAACTAAATAAATTGGGAAATCCCGGGTAATTTTAAAAACCCCACAGGGGTTAAAACAAAATTGTCACGGTTTTGGCACGGTGAACGCTTTTAAAAATAAAAAAACTGCTAGGATTGCAGTTTTTTCTTTCCCCTTCCCTTCAAAAAAAACGGATTTAAAAGGATCTTAAAGCTTTCCTAAAAAAATTTGGTTACCAATAAAAACGTAATCCCCCCGCAAAAAAAAAAAGTCCCTTTTTCAGCTTCATAAACGAAAAAAAAAAAAAAGGGTTATGGCTCTCAGACGCGATGATGCAAAAAGGGGTTTTCCCTTTTAAGTAAAAGTGTTTTTTTTGGTTTTTAAAAAGAAAAAAAAATTTTAAAACTTTAAAAAAATTTACAAATGGGGGATGTTGTAATCGTTTAAACCTCCCTGAGTTAAAAACTAGCATGTCATTTATACCGCTCAGTGACCGTTTTAAAAAATTAAAAAAAAAAAACCCCCAGGTTTTGCTGTTTTTTGTACAAAAGGGCTACAAAAACCTTAAATTAAAAAG
>JAODAL010056244.1:0-23418 GCA_025379985.1 Phyllomedusa bahiana | reverse complement strand
TAACCCCTGGTCTCTGAAAAAAAAGGGGGGTTTTCCTTTTCCCTACACACAGACCCCAAAAGGGGTTTTAACGTAATACATATTTGGTTTTGGAATTCTAGCTTTGAAATTTGTAACTTTATTTTATGATCCTTTGAAGATTTTTAAAAAATTAAATTATCTTTTCATATATAAAAAGGTTTTAAATAATTATTACGAATCTAAATCGAAAATAAAAAAAGTAAGGTGCCAAAAGCCTCAACCAAGTCACTCACTTTTGGGAACATAGATCTGTTATCTTGCACTAAGGGAAAGAAATATTTTTCTTTTAAACCGAATATTTCTTCACACCCGGGGGGGCCCACACCCTGACACGGGAGTTTGCAGCGGGGGGGC
Source organism: Phyllomedusa bahiana (assembly GCA_025379985.1). NCBI lineage: Eukaryota > Metazoa > Chordata > Amphibia > Anura > Hylidae > Phyllomedusa > Phyllomedusa bahiana. The sequence goes on along the minus strand of JAODAL010056244.1, from coordinate 23,043 downwards.
CAACACCCTGACACTGATTTTGCGGGTGCGGGGGCCAACACCCTGAAAATTTGGGGCTGCAGCGTGGGGTCCAACCCCCCGGGGGACCCCCGGAGCTGCAGCGGGGGGTCCAACACCCTGATACTGAATGCGGGCGGGGGGGCCAACACCCTGACACGAGCTAAAGCGGGGGGGCCGGGACACCCAACACGACAGCGTGGGGGAGCCAACACCCGACATTGGGGGCTGCACCCGCGGAGGTTTCCAAGCCCCGGTGACACGGGGGCTACAGCGCAACACCCTGACACTGATTCAGCGCCCACCCTGACCCCTGACGCGGCCCCAAACCCACCCGACATTTGTGGGGGCTCCCGCGCCAACCCCCTTTACAGGGGGGCGCAGCACCAACACCCTGAAAACGGGACGCAGGGGGCGGGGGGGCCAACACCCTGCCCACGGGGGCTGCGGGGCGGGGGGCCAACACCCTGCCCACGAGCTGCGGGCGCGGGGGGCCTACACCCGGGACACTGAGCGCGGGCGGGGGGGGGCCGGGCACCCTGACACTGAGCTGCGGGCGGGGGGGGGCCAACACCCAGCCCGGGAGTTTTCAGCGCGGGGGCCAAACACCCGGGGACACGGGGTTTGCGGGCGCGGGGGGGCCCCAACACCCTAAACCTGATTTAAACGGGGGGTTCCAACACCCAACACGGAGCTGAAAGGGGCCAACACCCTTTGACACTGAGTTTGCGGGCCCCAAAACCCCCCTTTACACAGAGCGGGGCCGTGCGGGGGGCCGACACCCCGGGGGCCCCCTGACCTTGCACGCGGGGGCCGAAAAACCCTTTTACACTGACTGCAGGGGGGGGGGCCGGGCAACCCCCTGACACTAAACTGCAGCGCGAGGGGCCTCCCACCCTGACACTGAGGGCTGCGGGGCCGGGGGGCCCCTAAAACCCTGACAGAGAGCTCCGGGGTGCCAAACACCCCTGACACTGAGCTGCAGGGGGCAGGGGCCAACACCCCCCTTGACACTGTAGCTGCGGGCGGGGGGGGAAACAACACTCCTGACACTGAGCTGCAGGGGGGGGCCAAAACCCTGAAACTGAGCTGCCCGCGGTGGCCCTAACCCTGACATTTGGCTGCAACGCCCAACACCCTGCATTTGGGGCTGCAGCGGGGGGGGCCAAAGACCCTGACACTGAGCTGCTTTTCCGGTTGGGCCCAAAGGAACCCTGACATTTGGGGGGCTGCAGGGGCGGGGGCCAACATTTTTGCCCAACTGAGTTTTGCAGGGGGGGGCCGACACCCCCAAACACTGAGCGGCAGTGGGGGGGGGCCGACCCCTTTTCCCAAACAATTTTGGAGCTGGCCGCGGGGGGGGCCCAACACCCTGACACTAAAATGCAGCGCGGGGGCCCCTTTACCCCCGGGATACTGAGGGGCAGCCCCGGGGCCACACCCTGACACTGACTGCAGAGCGGGGGGCCTACACCCGGGGACACGGGACGCGTTGGGGGGGAAGCCTAAAACCCTGAACAACTGACTAGTCGGGGGGGGGCCAACACCCTGCCCACTGAGTTTCAGCGGGGGGAGGCCAAGACCCTGAAAACAAAAGTCAGCGCGGGGCCCCCAACACCCTGACACGGGGCGCAGGGGCGGGACCAACACCCTGACACTGATTTCCCAAGCCCCCAACCCCCTTTGGACCCGGCGGAAAGCACGGGGACCACCCCCCCGACACTGAAGGCCAGCGCGGGGGGCCAACACCCGGGAACACGGGGGCGCAGGCCCAACACCCGGGACACTGTTCTCAGCGGGGGGGGGGCCAACACCCTGACACTGAGCTGCGGGCCGGGGGGCCAACACCCTGAAAACGAGCGGGCAGCGCGGGGGCCAACCCCCCTTAAACCCCTGAGCGCAGCGCGGGGGGCCAACACCCTGACATTTGAGCTTAAAGCACGGGGGGGCCAAACACCCTGAAAACGGGAGCTGCGGGCCCAACACCCTGAAAACTGACCCTTCAGCGGGGGGCCACCCCCGGACACAGGGGGCTGCAGGGGGCGGGAAACACCCTGACACGGGGGCTGCAGCGCGGGGGCCCAAACCCACCCGGACACAAAGCGGGCGGGTTCCCAAAACACCCGGGACACTGAGCTGCAGGGGCGGTAACAAAAACCCTGACACCTGGGGCGGCAGCGGGGGGGGGCCCAACAACCCTGAACAAGGGGAAGCTGCAGGGGGCGGGGGGCCAAAAACCCTGCACTGAGCGAAACGGGGGGGCCCAAAAACCCCCTAAACACTGGGGTCAGGTGGGGGCCAACACCCTGAAAAACCTGAGCTGAAAGCAACTGCCAACAACCCTGACACTGAGCTCAGCGGGGGTTCCTAAAAACCGCCCGGGACACGTGGGGCTGCAGCCCCGGGGGACACACACCCCCTAAACACGGAGTTTGCAGCACAACGGGGCCAAACCCACCCTTTACACAAGGCTGCACCCGGGGCCAACACCCTGACATTTGGACTGCAGCAACGGGGGGCCCAACACCCCCGGGACACGAGCTGCAGGGGGGGGGGGGGCCCAACACCCCGGGACCCCGGGGTTTGGAAAGCTCGGGGACCACCCCCCTGACCCCTGAGCGGGGCAGGGGGGGGGCCTAAAACCCTTTTGAACGGACGGCACCCAACAGGCCAAAAACCCTGACACGGGAGTGAAAGCAACGGGGGCCCAACCCCCTTTAAAACCGAGTTTGCAGCACGGGGGCCAACACCCCTAAAACTGGGGTCAGCGCGGGGCCTACACCCTGACAGGGAATGCGGGCGGGGGGGGCCAAGACCCGACACGGGAAGCTGCAGCGGGGGGGCCAACACCCTGGACACGACTGCAGCAACGGGGGGCCAAAAACCCTGAAAACTGTACTCAGCAACGAGGCCAACACCCTGACATTTGACTGCAGCGCCAACCCCCTTGCCCACTGAGCTGCAGGGGCGGGGGCCCCAACCCCCCGGACATTTGGGGCCGGGAAACCGGGGGCCGACACCCTTACATTTGGAGCTGCGGGCGCCGGGGACCAACCACCCTTTACACTGATTTTGCACCGGGGACCAACACCCGACACGGGGAAGCGCAGCGGGGGGACCAACACCCTGACACGGGGCTGCAGGCGGGGGGCCAAACCCGGACACGAGCTAGCGGGGGGGCCAAGACCCTGACACGGGGGTTTTTAAACCCGGGGGGGGCCAAGCCCCCTGAAAATACCCTTCACCCGCGGGGACCGACCCCCTGACACTGAGCGGGCAGCGCGGGGGCCAAGCCCTTTAAACACTGATTTCAGCGCGGGGGCCAAGGGCCCCCTACACTGAGCTGCAGCACAGGGGCCTACCCCCCTTGACACTAGCTGCAGCGCGGGGGCCTAAAAACCCTGACCACTAAACTGCAGCGGGGGGGCCAAAAAACCCCTGAAAACTGAGCTAGCAGCAACTGGGGCCAACACCCTGACCCGAGCTGCAGCGGGGAACCAACACCCTGACACTGACTGCAGCGCGGGGCCAACCCCATGACACGGAGTTGAAACGCGGGGGCCAACCCCAGGGGGGGGGGACCACGAAGCTGCAGCGGGGGGGCCCAAACACCCTGAACACTGAGCTGCAGCGCGGGGGGCCAACCCCTGACATTTAGCGGGCAGCGCGGGGGGGAAAACACCCGGACACTGACTCCCAGCGTTTTGGGGCCAACACCCGACACTGACCCTGCAGCACAGGGCCAACACCCGGGACCTGAAACCCTGAAACGTCCAACACGCCCTAAACACTGGAGTTTCAGCGGGGGGGCCCCGCCCCCTTGCCCACTGAGCGGCAGGGGGGGGGACAACACCCCTGACACTGATTTTGCAGCGCGGGATCCAACACCCTAAACCCCACTGACTGCGGGGTTGCCAAAAAACCCCTGACACTGAGCTGCAGCGGGGAGCCCAAACCCAAACCCTGACACTGAGCTGCAGGCGCGGGGGCCAACCCCTGACACGGACTGCAGCGCGGGGGCCAACCCCCTGACACTGAGCTGCGGCGGGGGGGCCCCAACCCCCCTAAAACGAGCCAGTTTTGGGGCCAACCCCCCTGACACTGGGGTTTGCAGAAACGAGGCCAAACACCCTGACCCCTGGGGCTGCACCCGGGGGGGGCCTACACCCCGGGACACTGAGTTTCAGCGGGGGGCCCTAACCCAAACACTAACTCAGCGCGGGGACACACCCCCGACACTGAGTTTCAGAAACGAGGGCCAACACCCTGACACTGAGCTGCACCCGGGGGGCCAAAAACCCTAAACACTGGGGGCTGAGCAACGGGGGCCAACACCCTGAAAAGAGCGCAGCGGGGGGGCCCAAACACCCTGACACGGGGCGGGCCAGCGCGGGGACCAGAAACCCTAAAAAACTGAGCTGCACGCGGGGGCCCCCCCCCCGGGACACGACTGCAGCAACGAGGCCAACACCCTGACCTGTGCTGCAGAAACGGGGCCCAACACCCTGACACGGACTGCAGCACGGGGCCAACCCCCTGACACTGACTGCGGGGGGGGGCGGGGGCCTACACCCTGACACTGGGGCTTCCCAAGGGGCGGGGCCAAGACCCTTGACACTGAGCTGCAGCGCGGGGGCCAACCCCGACACTGAGCGCAGCAACGGGCCAACACCCTGACACTGGACTGACCCAACAAGGGCCAACCCCCTTTAAAACCGAGCTGCAGGCCCCAAAAACCCTGACACTGAGGGCAGCGGGGGGGGCCAACACCCTGACACTAAAGGGGCACGGGGGGGGCCGGAAAAAACCCCCAAACACTGAGGCCGGGGGAAAAAGGCCCCGGGGGGACCAACACCCGACACGAGCTGCACCGGGGACCCAACACCCGAAAACTGATTTTTGGCGAGGGGACCAACCCCTTTGAAAACGAGCTGCAGCGGGGGGGGCCAAGCCCCTTTAAAAACTGACTGCAGCGCGGGGGCCAAGACCCTAAAACTGAGCGGCACGCGGGGGCCAAAAACCCCGACACGAGCGGGGCAGCGCGGGGCCCCGGGACCCCCTGACACGGGAGTTTCACCGGGGGCCAAGCCCCCTGACACCTGAGCTGCAGCGCGGGGGCCCAAGACCCTGCCCCTTTGGACTGCAGCGGGGGGGCCTACACCCTGCCCACTTAGTTTGCGCGGGGGGGCCCCTACCCCCTTTGACCCTGAGCTGCAGCGGGGGGGCCAACCCCCCAAACACGGGGGTGCTAAAGCAACGGGGGCCCACCCTGCCCACGGGGAGCTGCAGCGCGGTAACCAACACCCTGACACTGAGCTGAGGGGCAGGGGCCAAAACCCGACACGAGCTGCAGCGGGGGGGGCCAACAACCCCCTGACCTGATTTCACGGGGGGCCCAACACCCCTACACTGGGGCTGCAGGGGGGGGCCCGGGACACCCTGACACTGAGTTTGCAGCCCCCGGGAGGCCAAGACCCTGACACTGACTGCGCGCAAAACATCCCCAACACTGAGCTGCAGCGCAAACACCCTGACACTGGCTGCAGCCCCAAAAACCCAGACATTTGACTGCAGCGCGGAAAACCAAACCCACCCTGACACGGAGCGCAGCCCCAAAACACCCTGACAAACTGAGCGGGCACCCCAAACAACCCGGACACTGACCCTGCAGCGCCAACACCCTGACACTGAGCTGAAAGCCCCGGGGGCCCAAACACCCTGACACGTGAGCGCAGCCCCGGGGCCCCATCCCCCTGACACTGAGTTTTCAGCGCGGGGACCGAAAACCCGGGACACTACTAAAGCCGGGCCCAACACCCTGACACTACCGCAGCCTGGGGGGGCCAAAACCCTGCCCACTGACTGCAGCGCGGGGGGCCCAAACACCCGAAAAACTGAGCGCACGGGGGAAAACCAACCCCCCTGACACTGACAGCAGCACCAACACCCTGACACGAGCTGCAGGGGGGGGGAAACCAACACCCTGCCCATTGAGCTGAAACGCCAACCCCCTTTACACTGGGGCGCGGGCCCGGGGGGAAAAAACACCCCTTACACTGAGCTGCAGCGCGGGGCCCAAACACCCTGACAGTGAGCTGCACGCGGGGGCCCCAACCCCCCTTGACATGAGCTGCAGCGCGGGGCCCAAACCCCCCCATGACACTGAGCCCAGCGGGGGGGCCAACACCCCTGACCCCTGACTTCAGGGCCCGGGCCCAAAACCCCCCTGACACGAGCTGCAACCCGGGGGGGGCCCCAAGACCCTAACACTGAGCTGAAAGCGCAGGAACCAAACGCCCCTTAAAACTGAGCGGCAGCCCCCAAAAACCCTGACACAAAATGCAGCGGGGGGGCCAAACCCTGCCACGAGCGGGAAAAGTCCCAAACACCCTGACACTGAGTTGCAGCGCGGGGCCTAAAACCAACCCGGGCCCTTGCAGCGTGGGGCCTACACCCTGACACGGGGCTGAAAGCGGGGGGGGGCCAACCCCCTTTAAAACGGGCCTGCAGCGCGGGGCCCTAAAACCCCCCTACACTGATTTCGCGGGGGGGACCTCCCCCCCTTTGACCGGGTTGCAGCGCGTTTTGGCCAAACACCCAACATTTAGCTGCAGCAAAACTACCCCAACACCCGGCCCACGGGTTTGCAGGGGGGGGCCCAACACCCAAACTGACTGCGGGCGGGGGGGGCCCCAACACCCTGACACTGAGTTTAAAAACCCCAACACCCGGGACACGGGAGCTCACGGGGGGGGCCAACCCCTGACACGACTGCAGCCCAACACCCTGACACGAGCTGCAGGGGCGGGGGCCTACAAACCCTGACACTGACCCTGCACGCGGGGGCCTACACCCTGAAACTTAGCTGCAGCGCGGGGGGGCAAACACCCTGACACTGAGCTGCACGCGGGGCCTACACCCTGACACTGAGTTGCAGGGGGCCGGGGCCTACACCCTGACACTTTTTTGCGGCCGGGGGCCCACCCCGACATTTGAGTTTGCGGGCAACGGGGGCCAAAACACCCGACACAGCTCAGCGGGGGGCCCAACCCCCGACACTGAGCTGAAAGGCGGGGGGGCCCAAAACCCCCTGACACTGACTGGCAGCGCGGGGGCCAACACCCGGGACACTGAGTTTCCGCGCCCAACACCCTGACACTGAGCTGCAGGCGGGGGCCGACCCCCCTGACACTGAGCGGGCAGCGCGGGGGCCCAACACCCGGGACACTAGCTGCAGCGGGGGGGGGCCAACACCCTACACGACCCTGCAGCGCGGGGCCAACACCCTGACACGGGAGCGCAGCAGGGGGCCAAAAACCCCTGACATTTGGGGCTGAAGCGCGGGCCAACACCCTAAACACTAAGGCTGCAGCGCGGGGGCCAAGGCCATACGGGCGGCAAAACCCAATAAGGTCCCCTCAGAACAGGCCTCACCTTGGGCAACCAAAAGAAACGAGGACACGTGCTCAGCGTCCAAATGCAGAGAGGAGGGGCGGGAAAACCCATTCCCTGCGGGAGGTTAGGGGGGGGGGAAGGTCACCTGTCATTGGCTCGGGGCGGGCACCCCCTGCATCGAAATGGTCTGAAATGGCGGTTCGCCCAAAGGGAATCTCTTCCCTAAAGATGATGCACAAAAAACCCACAAACAGTTTGCAAAAGGGAAAAGCAATAAGGGAAAAGGATTACGGGAACCATGCCCTTTGGGCCCCAAATCACACCCCGATAAACCCCTTAAATTGTAAGCAATGCTCTCGGAGCCGAATGATGAATTGGCACAACCCAGGGGGTTTTAAGGGGGGCCAAGGGGCCCCCAATGCCAGGGGCAAGCAAACTTAAAAATTTAAAATTTTAGCGAGATCTGCAGGCAGCCGCTGAGGCTCTGCAGCAGCTGAGGTGTATGGGGGAAGGCCTGCAGCAGCTGGGGGGTGTATGGGGCCTCTCAGCAGATGAGGTGTAATGGGGGGAGGGCTTTTGCAGCAGCTGAGGTGTATGAGGGGGTTTCTGCGAGCGGGAGGGAAAATGAGGAGGTTTTGCGGCAGATGGGGTGTTGAGGAGGCTCGGGCAGCAGCTGGGTTTTATGAGGGGGGTTTTCTGCAGCAGTGGGGGTTTAAATTGAGGAGGTTTTTGGCGGGAAAAGGTGTTGAGGAGGTTCTGCAGCAGTGAGGTTTTATGAGGGGGTTTCTGCGCATCTGAGGTGTATAAAGGAGGTTCTGCAGCAGTTAGGGGGTTTTAGGAGGTTCTGCAGAGTTTTGGGGGTTTATGATGAGGTTTGCAGCAGTGTTTGTGTCGAGGAGGTTCTGTAGCGCCTTTTGGTTTAAATGAAAAAGGTTTTTGTAGGGGGTTGAGGTGTTTTAGGAGGTTCTTTTAGCGCTGAGGTGTATGAGGAGGGTTCTGAAAGCCGCTGAGGGGGTTTGAGGGGGGTTTCTGCGGGCCGCTGGGGGTGTGTAAAGGGTGGTTCTGAAAGGGGGCTGATTTGTAGAGGGGGTTTTCTGCAGCACGGGAGGTGTATGAGGAGGTTTGCAGGGGGCTAAGGTGTATAAGGAGGTTCTGTAGCAAATGAGGTTTATGATGAGGTTCGCAGCGTGTTTGTGTCGAGGAGGTTCTGTCCCGCGGGAGGGTATAGGGGTTTTCTGCAGCAGCTGAGGTGAAAATGAGGAGGTTTTCTGCAGCAATGGGGGGGGTTTTGAGGAGGTTTGTGCAGCGAGGTGTATGAGGGTTCTGTAGCGGCTGAGGTGTATTTATGGGGGGTTTTTGCAGCGGCTGGGGGAGTATGGGGGGGTTCTGAAAGCATTTTTAGGTGTAGGAAGGGGGTTCTGCCGCAGCTGAGGTGTACTTGAGGGGTTCTGTAAAAGCTGGGTGTATGAGGGAGGTTCTGTAGCAGCTGATGTGTACGGGGAGGTTCTGTAGCCGCTGAGGGGTTTTGAGGGGGTTTTCTGCAGCAGTTGAGGTGTATGAGGAGGTTCTGCAGAAAATTTGAGGGGGTATGAGGGGGGTTCTGTAGCAGCGGGAGGTTTTTTGAGGTTCGAAAGCGGCTGGGGGTTTTTAGTATGAGGGAGGTTCTGAAAGCAGATGAGGTGTATGAGGGGGTTTCTGTAGAGTGAGGTGTATGGGAGGTTCTTTTGCAGCTGGGTGTTTAAAGGGGGGTTCTGTAGGGCTGAGGTGTTTTGAGGGGGGTTCTTTAGCAGATGAGGGGTGTATGTTGGGGTTTTCTGCAGGGGCTGAGGTGAATGGGAGTTTCTCACCCAGCTGAGGTGTATGAGGAGGTTTCCCAGCAGCTGAGGTGGTTGGGGGAGGATTGCAGCAGTGAGGTGATGAGGGGGGAATTCTGCGCAGCTGAGGTGTGGGGATGGGGTTTCTGAAAGCGCTGAGGTGTTTGTGAGGTTCTGCGCAGCTGAGGTGTATGAGGGGGTTTTTCTGTGGGCAGCGGGAGGTTTTATGGGGAGGTTCTTTTGGGGCCTGAGGGGGTATGAGGAGGTTTGAAAGCAGCTGAGGTGTATAGGGGTTCTGCTGAAAGTGAGGTGTATGAGGAGGTTCGTAGCAGTGGGGTTTGAATGGGGGAGGTTCTGCAGCAGCTGTGGTGTGGATGAGGTTCTGTAGCAGCTGAGGTTTTATGAGGAGGTTTGCAGCAGCTGAGGCGTAATGAGGGGGTTTCGGGCAGCAGCTGAGGCGTTTTGTGGAGGTTCTGAAAGCGCTGAGGGGGTAAGAGGGGGGTTCGGTAGAGCTGAGGTGTAGGGAGGAGGTTCTGCAGCGCGGAGATGTATGAGGGGTTCTGTAGCAGCTTTTGGTGCTGAGGGGTTCTTTTGGGCAGCTGAGGTTATGAGGTTCTGTAACGGCGGGGTTTGTAGTATGGGAGGTTCTGCAGGGCTGAGGCGTATGAGGGGGTTTTTGGGAGGGGGCTGGGTGTATGGGGTTTTCTGTAGCGGCTGAGGTGTATGGGGGAGGTTCTGCAGCTGGTGAGGAGTATGAGGGGTTTCCCTGTAAAAACTGAGGGTATGAGGAGGTTCTGTAGGGCGGGGGTTTGTAGGTTGAGGAGGTTTTGCGCGGCTGGGTTTTTTGAGGGGGTTCTGCGCGGCTGAGGTGGAGGGGGGTTCTGTGGGAAGTGAGGTGTATGAGGTTCTTTAGCAGCTGAGAGGTATGGGGAAAGGTTCTGAAAAGCAGTGAGGTGTATGAGGTTTTTCTGCCAGCGGGCTGAGGTGAAATGAGGTGGTTCTGAAAGCAGTGAGGTGTTTGGGGGAGGCCTCTGCAGCAGTGAGGTTTTAGTTTTGAGGGGGTTCCCTGCAACAACTGAGGTTTTATGGGGGGGTCTGCAGCAGTGAGGGGTATGAGGGGGTTCTTTTTTGGGCTGAGGTGCATGAGGGGGGGTTCTTTTGCGTTGAGGTGTATGGGGTTTTTGTAGCAGCCGAGATGCATGGGAGGTTCTGTAGCAGCTAGGTTTATGGGGGGGGTTCTGCAGCATTTTGGGTTTGTTTTGAAAAAGGTTCTGCAGCGGTGAGGTGTTTGAGGGGTTCTGCGCAGCTGAGGTGTATGAGGGGGTTCGCGCAGTGGGTAAAGGAAAAAGGTTCTGAAAACGGTTTGAGGTGTATGGGGAAAGGTTCTGTAGCAGTGGGGTTTGTTATGGGGGGTTCTGCAGCAGCTGAGGTGTATGGGGGGTTTTTTTCTGCACGGGTTAAGGTGTATGAGGTTCTGCACCGGGCTAAAGGTGAGGGGAGGTTCTGCAGCGGGCTGAGTATGGGGTTTCTGTGGCAGGGGGTGTTGGGTTTTTTGCAGCTGAGGTGTATGGGGGGTTTCTGAGTGAGGTTATAAAGGGTGTTCTGCAGCAGTGAGGGATATGAGGAGGTTCTGCAGCAGCGGGAGGTGTATGAGGGGGTTTCGCGGGGCCCGGGTTTTATGGGAGGTTCTGCAGCGGTTTGAGGTGTATGGGAGGTTCTGCGCGCTGAGGTGTGTGAGGGGTTCTGTAGGGAGGTGTATGAGGAGGTTCGTAGCAGTAAAGGAGTATGAGGGGGTTTCTGCAGCAGCTGGGTGTAGGAGGAGGTTCTGCAGCAGTGAGGGTATGGGGGAGGTTCCTGCAGGGTAGTATGAGGTTCTTTTTAAAGCAGCGGGAGGTGTATGAGGGGGGTTCTGTAGCGCTGGGTGTATGAGGAGGTTCTTGCAGCAGCTGAGGGATATGAGGAGGTTCTGCAGCAGGTGAGGTGCATATGAGGGGGGGTTCTCCCAGCTGAGGTGTATGAGGAGGTTCTGCAGCGAGGTGTATGAGGAGGTTCTGCAGCGGGCTGAGGGGGTATGAGGAGGTTCTGCGGCAGCTAAAGGGGGATGAGGAGGTTCTGCAGCGTGGGTGTATGTTGGGTTCTCAGCAGTTTAAGGGGGAATGAGGGGTTCTGAGTAGCAAAGGGGGTATATGAGGGGGTTTGTGCGGTGTGGTGTATGAGGAGGTTCTGCAGGGTGAGGTTTTTATAGGGGGGTTCTGAAAGGGGGCTGAGGTGTATGAGGGGTTCGGGCCAGGGCTGGGGTGTATGAGGGGTTCTGCAGCAGCTGAGGTGTTTTGAGGAGGTTCTGCAGCAGTGGGAGTATGAGGGGTTCTGCAGCAGCTGAGGTTTTATGAGGTGGTTTTTGCAGCAGTGCGGGTGTATGAGGGGGGGTTCTGTAGCGGGTGAGGGAAAGGAGGGGGTTTCTGCGCATCTGAGGTGTTTGGGGGGTTTTCTGCAGCAGCTGAGTAGGAGGTTCTGTAGAAAGTTTGAGGGGTATGAGGTTTGTAGCAGCTGGGGTTTGTATGAGGAGGTTCTGTAGCGGCTGGGGATAGAGGGGGTTCTGCAGCAGCTGGGTGTATGAGGGGGTTCTGCGCTGAGGTGTTTGAGGAGGTTTTTTGCGGCAGCTGGGGTTTGTATGGGGGGGTTCTGAAAGCAGCAAAGGTGTATGAGGAGGTTCTGTAGCAGCTGGGTGTATGAGGAGGTTCTGCAGCAGTGGGGGTTTATGGGAGGTTTGTAGCAGCTGTGGTGTATGAGGAGGTTCTGTAGCAGCGGGAGATGTATGAGGGGGTTTCTGCAGAAGCTGGGGGGGAAAGAGGAGGTTCTGCGGCGCTAAAGGTGTATGAGGAGGTTCTGCAGCAGTGAGGGGGTATGAGGGGGTTTCGGGCGCAGCTGGGTGTAGGGTGGGTTTGCAGAAGTTTAAGGGGGAATGAGGGGGTTTTTCTGCAGTGGGCTGAGGTATATGGGGAGGTTTTTGAGCGGTGGGTGTTTGGGGGTTTTGGGCACGGTGGGTTTTATGGGGGAAGGTTCTGCAGAGTTGAGGTGTTGGAGGGGTTCTCCCAGCAGCTGCGGTGTATGAGGAGGTTCTGTAGCAGTGAGGTGTTTTTAGGTGGTTTGTAGAAGCTAAAGGTGTATGGGGAAAGGTTCTGCAGCAGTTTGAGGGGGTATGAGGGGGGTTCTGTAGCAGCTGGGGTGGTATGAGGAGGGTTCTGTAGGGTGAGGTGTATGGGAGGTTCTCGGCAGCGAGGTGTATGAGGGGTTTTCTGCGGCAGCTGGGTGTAAGAGGTGGTTCTGTAGCAGTGAGGTGTATGAGGGGGTTCTGTAGCAGTGGGGTTTGTGGGAAGGTGGTTCTGCAGGGCGGGGGTGATGAGGAGGTTCGGGTATCAGCTGAGGGTTTGGGGGAGGTTTTTTAGCGGGTGAGGTGTATGAGGGGGTTTCTGCAGGCTGAGGTGTAGGGAGGTGGTTTTTTGAAAGCAGCTGAGGTGTATGAGGAGGTTCTGCAGCAGCTGAGGTGTATTAGGTGGTTCTGTAGCAGCTGAGGTGTGTGAGGTGGTTCTGTAGCAGCTGAGGAGTATGAGGAAGTTCTGCAGCAGCTGAGGTGTATGGGGGAGGTTCTGCAGAAAGTAAAAAGGTTTATGAGGTGGTTCTTTTGCAGCTGAGGTGTATTAGGGGGTTTCTTTTAGCAGATGAGGGGTTTTGAGGGGGTTTCTGTGCAGCTGAGGTGTATGAGGGGGTTCTGCACAGCTGAGGTGTAGGAGGGGGGTTCTGCGCAGTTTGAGGGGTAGGAGGAGGTTTTTGCGCAGCGGGGTGTATGGGGAAAGGTTCTGCACCCGCTGGGGTTTTGAGGAGGTTCTGTAGCGGCTGAGGTTATGAGGGGGGTTCTTTAGCGGTGAGGTGTATTAGGTGGTTCGGCCAGCAGTTTGAGGTGTTTTGAGGGGGTTCTGTAGCAGCTGAGGTGTATGGGGGGGTTTCTGTAGCGGTTTGGGGTTTGGATGGGAGATTCTGAGGGGTGAGGTTTTATGAGGAGGTTCTGTAGGGGGTGAGGGCATGGGGAGGTTTGTGCAGCTGAGGTTTTTGTATGAGGAGGTTCTGCAGCAGCTGGGGTGTAGGGACGAGGTTCGGCAGAAGCTGAGGCGTATGAGGGGTTCTGCAGCAGCGAGGCGTATGAGGAGGTTCTGTAGCGGCTGAGGGGGTTTGAGGGGGTTTGTAGCAGCTGGGGGTGTATGAGGAGGTTCTTTTAGCAGCTGGGGTTTTGTATGAGGGGGGTTCTGCAGCAGCTGGGGTGTATGAGGAGGTTCTGTAGAAGAAAAATTTGTATGGGGAGGTTCTGTAGCAGTGAGGTTTTATGAGGGGGTTCTGCAGAAGTGAGGTGTTGAGGAGGTTTTGAAAGAGCTGAGGTGTTTGGGGAATTTCCTGCGGGCAGCGGGAGGGTAGGGGTTTTCTGTAGAAGTTTTAAATGTATGAGGAGGTTCTGCAGCGGGCGGGATTTGTTGAGGGGGTTTTCTGTTGCGGGTGGGGTGTATGGAGGAGGTTCTGCAGAAAGTGGGGCTATGAGGGGGTTTTCTGTAGAGTGAGGTGTTTTTAGGTGGTTTTGTAGATCTAAAGGGTGTATGAGGGGGGTTTTGCAGAAAGCTGGGGGTTGTTTGGGGAGGTTTGTAGCAGCTGGGGTGTATTAGGGGGTTTTCTGTAGCAGCTGAGGTGTATTAGGTGGTTTTTGTAAAAGCGGGGTGTATTAGGTGGTTTGTAGCAGCTGGGGTGTATGAGGGGTTCTGTAGCGTGGGTGAAATAAAGGGGGGTTCTGTTCAGCTGAGGTGTTGAGGGGTTCTGCAGGGCTAAAGGTGAAATGGGTGGTTCGGTAGCGGCTGGGGTTGTATTGGGGTTCTTGGGTGAGGGGTTGAGGGGGTTTCTGCAGGCTAAAGGTGTTTGAGGAGGTTCTGCAGAGCTAAATTTGTATGAGGAGGTCTGTAGAGCTGGGGTGTATTAGGTGGTTCGGGTAAAAAGTTTGATGGTATGGGAGGTTCTGAGCAGCGGGAGGTTTTATGAGGAGGTTCTGTAGCAGCTGAGGTGTATGTGGGGGTTTTTGTAGCAGCTGAGGTGTAGGGGAGGTTCTGCGGCGGGCTGAGGTGAAAGGGGGTTCTGCGGAAGCTGAGGTGTATGAGGAGGTTTGCGGCGGGCTGGGGTTTGTAAGAGGTGGTTCTGTAGCAGCTGAGGGGGATGAGGAGGTTCTGTAGCAGCTGAGGTGTGGGGAGGGGGTTTTCGCAGGGGGGCTGAGGTGTATGAGGAGGTTCTGTAGCAGTTTGAGGTTTTGGGAGGTTTGTATCGGTGTGGGTTGTTTGAGGAGGTTTGTAGCAGCTGGGTGTATGGGGGGTTCTGACCCGCTGGGTGTATGAGGGGGTTTTCTGCAGCACCCTGGGTGTATTAGGGGGTTTCCCTTTTGGGCAGTTGAGGTGTGTGGGGTTTGGTTCTGTAGAGCTAAAGGAGTATGGGGAAAGGGTTCTGCAGCGCTGAGGGGTATGAGGGGTTTGCAGCAGCTGAGGTGTATGGGGTTTGGTTTTGTAGCAGTGGGGTTTGTATTGGGGTGGTTCTGTAGCAGCTGAGGGGTATGAGGAGGTTCTGTAGCAGGTGAGGTGTATGTGGGGGTTTCTGCAGAAAGCTGGGGGTGTGGAGGGGGTTTTCTGCAGCAGCTGAGGGGTAGGAGGGGGGTTCTGCAGCAGTGAGGTTTTGGAAAAAAGGTTTTCTGCAGCGCTTGGGTGTATGAGGGGGTTTTCGTAGGGGGCTGGGGTTTGTATTAGGTGGTTCTGCAAGCGGGGCTGGGGGTGGGGGGGTGAGGTGGTTCTGCAGAAGTGAGGGGGTTTGGAGGGGGTTTTTTGTGCAGCTGGGGTGTAGGGAGGAGGTTCTGTAGCGGCTGAGGTGTTTGGGAGGTTCTGCGGCGGGCTGAGGGGTATGAGGAGGTTCTGGGGCCCAGCGGGGGTTGTAAGAGGGGGTTCTGTAGCGGCGGGAGGTTTTATGAGGGGGTTTCGTAGCAGCTGAGGTGTAGGAGGGGGTTTTCTGCAGCGGTGAGGTGTATGAGGGGGGTTCTGTATCACTGGGTGTTAGGGAGGAGGTTCTTTTAGCGCTGAGGTGTATGAGGAGGTTTCGAGCAGCTGAGGTGTATGGGGTGGTTCTGTAGCAGCTGAGGTGAAATGAGGAGGTTCTGCAGAAAGCTGGGGTTGTATTAGGTGGTTCTGTAGAAAGCTGAGGTGTGTGAGGGGGGTTCTGTACAGCTGAGGAGTATGAGGAGTTCTGCAGCAGCTGAGGTGTATGAGGGGGTTTCCCTGCAGCAGTGAGGTGTATGGGTTTTGGTTCTGTAGCAGTGAGGTGTATTAGGGGGTTTCTTTTGCGCTGGGGGGTTTATGGGGGAGGTTCTTTTAGCAGCTAGGTTATGGGGAGGTTCTGCGGGCAGCGGAGGTTTTGGAGGAGGTTCTGCGCAGCTGGGGGGTAGGAGGGGTTCTGCAGCGCTGGGGTTTTTTGAGGAGGTTTGCAGAGCTGGGGTTTTTGAGGGGTTCTTTTGGGCGAGGTGTATGGGAGGTTCTGTAGCGGTGGGTGTTTTAGGGGGTTTGCAGCAGCTGGGGTTGTTTTGGGGGGGGTTTTCTGTAGCAGTGAGGTTTTTATGAGGAGGTTCTTTTGCGGCGAGGTGCAGAGGAGATTCGTAGCAGCTGAGGTTTTATGGGGGGGTTCTTTTAGGGTGAGGTGCTTTTGGGAGGGTTCTGTAGAGCTGGGGTGTAGTATGAGGGGGTTTCTGCGCAGCTTTTGGTTTTATGACGGGGGTTCTGCGCGCGGGAGGCGTATGGGATTTTGCAGCGGGCTGAGGCGTATGAGGGGTTCGTACCCGGCCCTTGAGGTTTTATGGGGGGTTCTGTAGCAGCTGGGGTTTGTATGGGAGGTTCTGTAGCAGGGTGAGGTGTATGAGGGGTTCTGCGAGTTTGGGGTATGGGGAGGTTCTGTAGAAGCAAAAAGTGAAAGAGGAGGTTCTGTAGCAGTGAGGTGTTTGGGGGTTTTCGCGCAGCTGAGGTGTTTTGAGGAGGTTCTGAAAGCGCTGAGGTGTATGGGAAGTTCTGCAGCAGCTGAGGCGTATGAGGTTCTTTTAGAAGAAAAAGGGTTTTTAGGCGGGTTCTGCAGCAGCTGGGGTTTTTATGAGGGGGTTTTCTGAGAAAGCTGGGTGTATGAGGAGGTTCTGCAGCAGTTTTGGGGCTAATGAGGAGGTTCTGTACCCAAGTGAGGTGTATTGGGTTTGGTTTTTTTAGAAAGCTGGGGGTGTATGAGGGGTTCTGCAGCAGCTGGGGTTTGTAGAGGGGGTTCTGAGCGCGGGGTGTTTGGGAGGTTCGGGTAGCAGTGGGGTTTGTATTAGGGGTTTTTTAGCAGCTGAGGTGTTTTGGGTTTGGTTTCTGGGGGCAGTAGGTGTATTAGGTGGTTCTGTAGCAGCTGAGGTGTATGAGGTTCTGTAGCAGCCGAGATGCATGAGGAGGTTCTGTAGCAGCTGAGGTGTTTTTTTGAGGGGGTTCTGCGCGGCTGGGTGTATGAGGTGGTTCTGTAGGGGTTTGGGTTTTATTAGGGGGTTCTGTAGGGCTGAGGTTTTTAATGAGGGGGTTCTGAAAAGCAGCTGAGGGTAGGTGGGGGGGTTTCTGCGCAGCTGAGGTGTATGAGGAGGTTCTGTAGCAGCTGGGTTTGTTTTTAGGGGTTCTGTAGCAGTGATGTGTATGAGGGGGTTCTGCAGCAGTGGGGTGTATGGGAGGTTCTGTAGAGCTGGGGTTGTATGGGGAGGTTCTGTAGCAGTGAGGTGTATGAGGGGTTCTGCGGAAAGCTGAGGTTTTTGGGGAGGTTCTGCGGCAGCTGGGGTTTTTTAGGGGGGGGGGGTTCTGGGCAGCTGAGGTTTTAAGAGGGGTTCTGTAGCAGCTGGGTTTGGTATGAGGAGTTTCGGTAGCAGCTAGGTGTAGGAGGGGGGTTTTCTGCAGGGGGCTGAGGTGTATGGGGAAAGGTTTTTGTAGCAGCTGAGGTGTATGGGAGGTTCGGTATCGGCTGAGGTGTATGAGGAGGTTTGTGCAGCTGAGGTGATGAGGTGGTTCTGTAGAGTTTAAAGGTGTATGAGGAGGTTTGCAGCAGCTGAGGTGTATAAGGTGGTTCTGTAGCAGCTGAGGGTGTGAGGGGGTTCTGTAGAAAGCTGAGGGTAGAGGAAGTTTTGCAGCAGCTGAGGTGTAGGGGGGAGGTTCGCAGGGGTGAGGTTTTTGAGGGGGTTCTTTTGGCGGGGAGGTGTATTAGGTGGTTCTGTAGCGCTGAGGGGTTATGAGGGAGGTTCTGTAGCAGCGGGAGGTGTATGAGGAGGTTCTGCGAAAGGCGGGAGGTGTAGGAGGAGGTTTCTGCAGAGCTGGGGGTAGGGGGGGTTCTGCAGCAGCTGAGGTGTTAGGGGAGGTTCTGTAGCGGCTGAGGGGGTTTTGAGGAGGTTCTTTTAAGCACCCTGGGGTGTATGGGGAGGTTCTGTAGCGGTGAGGGGGGTATTAGGTGGTTTGCAGAGTGAGGTGGGTTGAGGGGGTTCTGCAGCGTGGGGGTAGGGAGGGGGTTCTTTTAGCAGTGAGGAGCTCTGGGGCCGCTGGCCGTTTTTCCCCTTAAAATTCGCCCTCCCCCCAGGGCCCGCCCTGTTTTTTTTTTTACCCGCGGGGTTTGGAAACCCCTCCCCCCCGCCATTCCCAAAAGAAGCTGGGTGGGGGGGGGAAGCCCTCTTTTAAAGGGAAACTTAAAGGGGGGCGGACAGACGTCATTTCCGGGCGGGGGCGGAGTGTTGTTCCCTGCCGGCGGGCTGCGTGTGTCGGCGGCAGCAGTTGTAACGCGAGGCCGGGGATTGAGCGAGCGCTGTAGGCCTCTGCGGGGAGTGTGGGCTGACGCGGCCGGGCCGGGGCCATGGCTGAGGAGGGCTGAGCCAGCGGGAAGAGAGGGCCCAAGGCAGGTGAGGAGCAGCCGGGTGACAGCTGCGGGGGCTGCACAGCCTGGAGCCGCCATTGGGGTCACCTGTTGTGCTCAGGGTCCTCTCTGTGGGGCTCTATCTGCTTGTGTGAACAATGCTCAAATTTCAGGGGGCCAACCTTTTCCCCCCTATTGGAGACATCGGATTTGGGGGTTACGTGTGGGGGAGCACTGGGGAGAGGGGTTTGGGGCGGGGGGACGTGGGGGGGGCGGGCGAAGGGGAAAGTGGGGGGGGCGGGGGGGGGGGACGGGGTGGCGGGCGAGGGGAGTGGGGAGGCAGCAGGGGCGGCGGGCGAGGGGACGTGTGGCGGTGGGGGGAGGGGTGGGGGGGGGGCGGGAGGGAAATGGGGGAGGCGCTGGGGCGGCGGGGGAGGGGGCGGGGGGGGGCGGCGCGGGAGGGGACGTCGGGGGGGGGGGGGGCAAGGGGTGGGGTTGGGGGGCGAGGGGAGTGGGGGGGGCAGCTGGGGGGGGGGCGGGCGATGGGGGGAAGTGGGGGGGGGGGGCGAGGGGGGGTTTGGGGGGGAAAATGGGGGGGGGCGGGGCGGGGGGGACGTTGGGGGGGCGGGCGCGGGGGGTGGGGAGGCAGCTGGGGCGGGGGCCGAGGGGAACGGGGTTGGCGGGGCGAGGGGGGGGCGGGGGTGGCGGGCAAGGGGAGGGGGGGAGGGCCCGCAGGGGGGGGCGGGCGGGGGGGGAAAAAAAGGGTTTGGGGGGCCCAGGGGGTTGGGGGGTATGGCGGCGGAAGAGGGGGCGGGGAAATGGGCGGCGGGGAGGGGGAAAGGGAAATGGGGCGAGGGGGGGGGGGCGGGGGGGGACGGGGTGGGGGGCGGGGGGGGAGGGGGGGGGAGGGGGACGGGACTGGGGCGAGGGGACACGGGCGAGGGAACGGGACGTGGGGCGGCGGGTGAGGGGACTGAGGCGGCGGGGGGGGGGCGGGTGGGGGGGCGCGGGGGGGGGGGCGAGGGGACTGCGCTGTGGGAGCAGCTATGGTCACCTTGTCGGTCATAATGGGGAAGAGGATGGGAAAGCGCTGTGGTTTTGGGGGGCTGGGATGGGACTCTCGTGCAATATCCGTATGCCTTATTTGGGGTATATTAAATAAAAAAGTCGCCCCCCATGGGCCACCCCTTCGGGGAGCGCTCGCACTTTGGTGCAGAAAACCCCGTCTAAATTTCCCCTTTCCCTTTGACTGTAAAAAAGTTGGGGGTTTTCGGATTTTTTCCCCTTTTCTTTAAGCGAAATTTGCGCTTAATTTTTATCTTGGTTTGTCCCAAACCCGGAGGGGCTGAGCAGGTTCTGCATCCAATGTAGTGACACGTTACAACTTTTTTTTCTTCCTTTCCTGTTAAAAAAGCCCAAAATTTTAAATCCCTAGCGGGCAAAACCCCTGTCCTTGCAAAAGATGCAAAAACAATGGGGTGTGAATTGTGGCCGCATTCAGACGCATCAAAATCTCCGGCTTCGGACACAAAATCTGCGCCCAAATCTTGTGTGCACATTCACTTACGGTATAATTACAGTCCCCCCGCTCACCCCTGAGGTCATTTCGTTTTTTCTGGCGAGTATCGCCTGCCGCCTTTTCCCTGATTGGGGTACAGTACTGTCCCAGTTATGCCAGGGCTTCCCAGTATTTACTGGTTTTAATGTCCTTCAACTTTGAGTTTTTTTTTTTTTATGGTTTTTGTCCCCCCTGGAATGAAAAAAGGAATCCCCTTTTTTTTAAAGTACACATGTGTGGTTATGCTGGTTTCCCAAGTATAATTTTCCCGTAGGGGGCAATAGGAGGGTTTTTTAGCAATTTAGGTTTTAGGAGGAGGTTCTATAGCAGTGAATGGTTTAGTGACCTAATTTATTTATATTTTTTTAAAAATTTTTGTGGCTTTTATCTAACTTTTTTTTATTTTTTATCTTTGCCTATATAGGAAATGAGCACGTGCCCCTGGTTTCACTCCCGGGGGGTTCTGCTTCACAAAAAATACTGAAGCGCTATGGCGCCAGGGAGCTGCGAACGACGACTCCTTGGAGCCGACGTTTATCCTTTTCCTTTCTTCAAGGAGGCGTGGTGGAAATACCACCGAGGGCCGGGATGGGGCCCCCCGCTCCAAAAAGGTAAATTAGCATTTTTCCCTGAAACCCCCCTCCTCCTTGTTTGTATTTTTTCTATATATTCACAATTTTTTTTTAAAATTTTTTTTTTTTTTGTAATTTCCTTTTCCCCCAGGCTTTTTGGAAGCTGGAAACCCCCCGGATCACCAAACCCAAATGGGGGAAACGATGCAGGAAGAGATAGATGAGGACGACGAGCTGTTTTTTTTGGGGGAAGACGGGGGAGAAGGGAACCCCCCCCGGGTACACGGGCCCCCAAATTTTATAAGCAGGTGCGGTGCCTATCCTTTGGGAAAACCCAAATATCCCTACTTTTTACTCGCAGGGCGGCAGTAAATTGCGCCGAGAGAAAAAACCAACCCCCCGGCCCCCCAATCCCGGGTCATTTGCTTTAATCCCCGATAAAATTCCCCCTTTTGAATCGGGAAAACTCAAATCCTTTTAAGGGGTTGTCCCGAGAAAAAGATCCATGCGGGAAAAGATCTCCAAAAAAAAAGACCTTTAGCTTTAAAAAGCAATTTTTTTAGTTTGCCCAAACAATTTTGCGAAACTATTTTTTGGGGGGGTTTAAAAGCACGGTTTGGGGGGTCATTTGGGCCCCCAAAATTGAACAATAGCCATTTTTTGCATTTTTAGAAATTGTCAAAAACCCGGGAAAGTTGTTTGAAAGGAGGACAAAAGTCGACCACTTTCTGTTTTCGGGTTGGGGCCGAAATTGGGTGGAGGCCTGTGGCTGCGATCAGATGTGCCACAATTTCCAACTAAAACCGTGTTTTTACGTGGCGCCTGCTTTCTTGAGTGGATCATGGCATTAGTGCTGCCCCGTTTAAAACATTGATTGCATGCAAAGGGGCGTTTGGGGGAAAATTTTTGGGGTTTTTGATTTTCTTTATTGTCCCGGGGAGGTCATACTTATTGGGTTTCCTGCCCCATGATGGGACTCGCAATCTAAGAGAGTGGAAGATGAGTAACTGTGCCTGATTAAAAGTTCTCCCAAATGCTGAGTGACAGGAGACCCTATGAATATCTACAGTGGGGTCCTGAGTGGAGGACAGGGAAAAGGCATAGTATATCTATCAGGGCCTGTGAAAAACTTGTATATTTTATCATGAGGTTCTTGAGTGGATTATAGGAGACCCTGAATATCTACCATGAGGTTATGATTGAAGGACAGGAGACCCTAGAAATATCTACCATGAGGTTCTGAATGAAGGACAGGAGACCCTAGAATATCTACCATGGGGTTCTGACTGGATACAGGAGACCCTAGAATATCTACCATGGGGGTTATATTTAAAGAGGACAGGAGACCCTAGAATATCTCCCCATGAGGTTCTGAGTGGATGTCAGGAGCCCCTAGAATATCTACCATGAGGTTCTGACTGGATACAGGAGACCCTAGGAATATCTATCCATGAGGTCCTAAAAATAAAGGACGGGGGACCCTGAATATCTACCATGAAGTTCTGACTGGATGTCAGGAGAGGACCCTAGAATATCTACCATGAGGTCTTGCATGGATATCAAGAGACCCTAGAATATCTACCATGAGGTTCTTTTGACTGACGTGACAGGAGACCCTAGAATATCTACCATGAGGTCCTGACTGGAGGACAGGAGACCCTAGAATATCTCCCATGAGGTCCTGACTGGAGGCGGAGACCCTAGAAATATCTACAGGTTGAGGTCCTGACTGTACGTCGGAGACCCTAGTATATCTATATCTTATTGGTTCCTGTCCCATGTGGGACTCGCAATCAAAGAGAGTGGAGATGGAAATATCTGCGCTTGTTCAAAGTTTTCCTTGTCCCAAATTTGGTTTAATGCAGTGGGGACATCAATGAAATTTGGGATATCTTTCAATTTGGGGATTGACTTCATTTAGGAGACTGTCGCACTTATTTGTTTCTATCCCCTTTGGGGCTCATAATGTAATAGGGGCTTCATGCAGATATGGGCTTGAGGTCGGTTTTAATCTCAGGCCCTTGTTGATGAGGGCAACACAACCGACCATGAGCCTTTGTCCTACAACTTTGGGAAATGGTTTGAAGTCTTCCTTCACCCAAGAACCATAAAATTGTCCCAAACCTACTGAAGCCACCAAGAAGAGGGCAATTTTTTGGTGGTTTTTTTACAGAGAAGTATCCCAAATTTTCCTTACCGGACCTGAGGCAGAGGAGACTGTCTGGTTTTTTTTTGCCGTTCTTGGCCACGGTACACTGTGTTCCTACTGTTTGGTTGCAGTTTTATGCTTCTTGCAAGGTGTTATTGTTGTCTTGGGGACCTGGTGAACGTGGCACTTGTTGTTGGGATTGTGGTTTCTGTGTTATGCGTTGCGTTTTCCCAACTAAAGGGATGTAGGAGTTGTTTGGGTTTTTTGTGTTTTTGGGGCCATGTGCTGAGAATCTCATGGAATGGGTTTTTCTTTTTGTTTTTTTTTTTAAACTTTACTTTGATTATTTGTTCTCGTCTTTGAGAACTTGCGTTCTGGTTAAGTGAAGGACGTGTTTGGTGGTTACCATTTTGGTGCCTTAAAAAATTGGGGTTGCAACGGATCCTGTCAACCTCCGTGCATCGCGCAACTTTATATTGCTTTAAAAAAAAAAAAAAAGTTACCTGTGCATTCAATGGGTTGAGCTTGGCTGGATAAAGTTACCATGGCTATCAGATTTGAGAACTAAGTATATTACCAAGGGTGCGTGGATTG
>JAODAL010056243.1:0-23421 GCA_025379985.1 Phyllomedusa bahiana | reverse complement strand
TAGATTACATGTCCCAATTTCTCCTAGTGCAATTTTTTCCCTGGTAGATTTGGAGAGTATTTCCACTTCATTTTGGCCCCCTGGGAAAAAGATAGTAAGCCATGTAGTCTGACCCTGATCAAACACCTATTCGCTTCTTATGACCTGAAAATCAATGGGGTCATCGTCCAGAAAAGGACGGCCCCACCCAAGTAGCTGAGACCGTATGGAGACCCTGCAGTCTCCCTATTTGGGCCACAAAAGATACATCTCCCCACTATGTACAATATCACACTGCAGGGATAACGAATGTCTAGAAAATGTATATCACACACACCCCTGACACATTTCCCCCCTCTAGGAAGTGGGCTCATCAGTTTGTTGTACCCAAAGGGCCTGTTCAAAAAACGGCTTAACTGGGGGCAGGGGGGTGAAGGGGGGAGGAAAAGGGGGGGCCGGAAATCCGCCACCCATAGGGGTCTTTGCTAGGGGCGCTAACGCCGCTAAAATGACCTTTCAATTATCCCCCCCTCTGGTATTGCCGGCAGGGGGGTGGGGTAACCCATAGTGCTCTATAAAAAAACTTGCATTCCCGTTTTAGGGGGAAATTTCACCCCGAAATTTGGGCACTTGGGCGGTAATTAGGACTAAATTACGTCCCCAAATAACCCGTGTAAACATGGCCTAAAAAATAGCACAACATCCTAGACTGCTAATCCAGTCTGGGGCTACTAACCCTTTTAACTAATGTCCCCCCCAAAACGGGTTTGAAAAAGGACCTAAAAGGGAAGCCATGGGATCCCCCCTTTTCTAGTAACCCCCCTATTAAATAAACTAATTCTATTGGCGTTTGAATAAGTGAACTTACCGGCATACCCTATTAACACCGTGTTTTGGGGACCACCGGACAAAAGCCAAATAGTAATTTTTCCCATCACATGTCCTTCAGGTCGGGGCAGGTCGTCTGGGGGTTTCTAGCTATGAAAGTTTTTTTGTTTTTTTTTTAAAAAAGAGAAAAAAAAATAAAATGCAAGGTATTAAAACCAGATACTTAAAAGGGTTTTGCCAGAATCTCATTTCATACCTCCTGCATTCAGCGCTGTGTGTTCAGAAGTGGGCATGTGTGATTTGTTTGAATTGTATACATGTACCCGCAATCATCCCCAGCCTTTCCCTCCCTCTTAGTCTACAAAAGAAAGGTCTGTTTATTAAAGCTTTTGTGATACTGGGGTAAATTTTTGCACGGGCCCAAAAGGGGGCCCCATTTCACATCCCTGCAGGAACCAAACTTTTTTTTTTTTTTTTTTTCTTTTTACAATGCACAGCCTCATTGAGATTTTTTTTTATTTTTTTTGCATGTTTGACTAATTACAAAGAGGACAGAGGCCCCGGGAGAGGTGACAGCACCGGGTTTTTTGAACAGTCAAGCTCCGAGAGGTAAGTCTGACATGTGTGCCGGGACGAGAGCTTCAACCCGGTCGTATAACCGGAGATAGAAATAAAAAAATGGATCATTAAGGACACAAAAAACAAAAAGGGTGCAAAATTTTTTTTAAAAATAAAAAATGGGAAAATGTTTATTTCATTTGCGGGTTCCCACCATTTTACTTCGGGGGCAAAAAAATTTTATTGGAATAAAATGATCAATAGGAGGATTGTATGTAGAAAGTTAGCTATACATAGAGGAAAAATTAGTATTTTAAAACTTATATGGGACCCCTACTCGAGACCAAAAATCCTTCAGGAAAACCTCTGTGCGCCTGGAAGAACATCTCCGGCAATTACAAAGGCTTCAGATGGATACAGGCAGAGAAATCTGATGAACGGCGCAAGTTAGTGCTAGAAACGCGTAGTTTTGATAATCCCATATTTTTTTTAATTACATTTTTATTTTTTTTTAAAACAATTACATTTTTTAATTATACACACAATTTTGGGGTAAAAAACCCTAGTTTTGAATTTTGGTATCTTTTAGCAACTTTGGCTAAAAGGAATCACATGGGGATTTGTTTACATACCCCAAAAATTTTTCATTTTTTAATACGTAAAAGTCTGGAATATAGCGCCGCATAGTTCTATGTATACTGATTGGGATATTCCAAATTTCATTTTAAAAATTTTCCCAAACGAAGTTTCAAAGGAAAGGGGGATTTTCCCCATAAAAATTTAGAATACCAGCTGAACATTAAAATGTTTTCAAAAGTGGGTTGCAAAACGAGAGATGAAAACCAAAATAGGGGGAAATTAAACCAAAAATAGCAAAAAATTTAAAAAATTTTAAAAAAACAATAAAAAAACATGATAAGGAGAGAAGCTGAGCTTTGTGATCTATGGGGATAAAAAAAGGGGAAAAAGAGAAGCTGACTCTGTGTTTAAAATGGGTTTAATGATAGGGGGAGAGAAGTTTAAAGCTCTTAATACGGTTATTTTGAAAGGGTGAAAAAGGGCTGAGCTCTTTTATCTATAGGGTTTAAAAAAGGGGGAAGAAGCTGAGCACTGGGGTATAAAGGGTTATTTAAAGGGGGGAGAAATTTAAAATTTGGTTTTTATATAGGGTTTTATAAAAGGGGAAAAGAAGCTGCTTTTCGATAAATAGGGTTATAGAAGGGGAAAGAGAAGCTCAACCCCTATCGCTTTTTTGGCCCTTTTCAGGGGGGAAATAAACAAATTACGGGTTTTCCCTTTTTTAATAAATTTTCTACTATATTTTTATAAGGGCTTTTTGGAAAATGAGCTGGGGACCTGCACCAACCTTTTTGAATGCAGCTTTCCCTTAAAGTAAATTTTTCAAAAAGGGCCTTAAAAAGTAAGTGGATGAATGCCAACCCATATTCATCCTGCAGCCCAAGGGGTTTTGGGGTTTTTTTTGGGGTTCTCCTCACCCTTTTCAGAGTAAAAATACGGGTTGGCTTAGTGAGGGGCTATAGGTTTGGCTGAAATAATTTTAAATTTTTTCCCAGATGACGACCCCCTTTTAAGGAAAGGGGTGTTTAAAACCACCATTGGGCGCTCCATTTGAGATTCAAATATATTCAGAATACTTATGGAAATAAGCTAGAGCTCTGCACGCCCCTATTGTTTGAGTATTCCACAAGTCCCCACTCACTACCCGGGCCCAATGTAAATTTGGATTAAGGGCCAACCAATTTTTAAAATCTGTTTTTCGCTTTTTTGGGGGGTTTTTTTGCCCCTTTCCCCAGCTCTTTTTATTTTTTTTTTTTTTTTAATTTTTTTTTCATTTTCCAAGTTTTTTAAAAAGTAGTCAAATAGTAAGTAAAAAAACACATACTGAAAAAATTTTCAACAGTTGGTATCAAAAGGGTAACACCTGGTCCAAAATTCACATAAAAAACAATCAATACAAAGGGCAGAAATAAATTATAAACATGTAGAAACAGTAATGAAACCCTCAAACAAGGCAAGGAAAACAGGGGAGCTACATTCCCATGTTTTTGGTTGATCTGAAAAAGGGGGCAAACCCTTTTTGGTTGAAGGGGAAAAGGGATAAACCCTGGGGTTCCAACAAAGCCCTTTTACACCAAGCAGTTAAAGCCATTGGAAAAAGTTTTTGGGGAAATCTTCCTAAAAATTTTAATTTTTCTAACATCAAAAAAACTAAAACCCCAAAACTAGACCCAAACCCAAAGGGAAGGCGGGAAAAAGGGGCCAAAAAGTAAAAATATTTCCCTGAGAGGGAAGAGCAAGAGCGGGAAAACCCAAACCCTCGCCGCCCCAAAATTTATAGTTTAAAAAACCCGGCAAAAAGGGCCAAGACCATGGGGAAACGTCCCCCTTCAAAAAACCCTTTAAGGGGAAAAATAAAACCCATATCCCTCTTAGCCAAAAAAAGGGGGGGGGCCCTCCCCTTTGTCCGCCCCAACGTAGCAAATGAAACTTACAGTCGTCAGTTTTTCCCGGTCCCGTTTGCATCTCTATCCATCGGGGTTTTTGGATAGGGGAAAATCCCTTAAAAACCAAAGCTCCCAAGGGAAGGGTTTTTGCATTTTCCGTTCTCCACAGGCCCTCCCCTGGGTTTTCGGGGCCTTGGGCGGTCACTCAACATAAAAACAAAAAGATACCCTGAAAAATTTGAAGGGAAAAGGGGATAATTTTTTAAACCAGAACCCCTTTAGGGTCCCCCCCCGGTTCAGTTTGATTCCCTTCACAAACTTCAAAAATCTGCAAAACTTTTTCCCCCAAAGACCTCAACGGGGGCCCCCATGACCACCAAATTGGGACAAGATCCAACCCCTTTTTTTTGGGCATCCCCCAACAACTTTAGGAACCGGGGGGAAAATCCTATGTAAAAAGTGGGGGGAACCCGTCCCCAGGGGGAGAGTATTTTGAAGTGGAGTTCCGCATTCTAAAAGGAAACAGGGGAATTTAATGCCAAAATTTTGTTTTCCGCCATCCCCCCTCAGAAATATCTTCCGATTCCCTCTCCCAGCCATCCCAAAAATAAGGAGCCCCAAACCCCCGACATAGGGGAAAAGGGAATTTTTTAAAAATACCCTTGGGGGATCAAATGACTTCCAGATGACTGTCGGGGGAGCATTGTTTCCAGGGGAGTTTAGGGGTCTTTTTAAAATTTTAAAGGGACAATTTTTTTTTAGAAAGTTAGTAATGCAGGATTTTTAAAGGTATCAAAACCCAAGGGCACGGGGGAGGGGGGGAGAATTCCCTCATCTCCGCCATTTTTTCCTCAATCCCTGTGGGGTTAAAACCCGGTAAAGAGAACCTTAAGGGTTCTCCCCACCCCTTTCAAAAAGTGTCGGAAAAGGGGGCCCAAACCCGTTTTTTCCCAGTGGGGGGTTCCCAGTTTTTTGGGTGTTATTTGGGCCCCGGGGGGGGAAACCTCTGGTAACCCATATGACCCCCAAGCCAAAAAACGTGTGACTGCCACCCAGGGGAAGCGCCCCGCAACATTCCAAATTTGGAAAAGCGGCTCGGGAAAACCACCTTTTGGGCCCAAAAGGGGGGCTTTTAATATATTTTCCCCAAAACGTACCCACAGTTTTTTGGGATCGGGAATGGTAAAAATCAAACAGTCGTGCTCCCTTTTTAAACGCCAAATAAATGTTTTTTATGCCCGGGGTGGTTTAGGACCCCCCTTCACCCCCTTTCCCCCTTTTATTTTAAACCGACTTGGGCGTTTTCCCTTTTTAAATTTTTTTTTACCCTAAATTTATAGGGAAAAAAAAGAATTTTTTTTTAAAAATTTTACTTTATCCAAATTTTTGGTCCCTTTATTTTTTCATAAGGTCAAAAGGGGAATACTTTTTTCTTTGGGCCCTTACAGCCTTTTTGACCCCCTGATGCCATTTTTTTCCGGGTTCGGGTTGGGAAAAAGTTGACACCCAATCATTACATCGGGGCTTTTAAAGGAGGCCGGGAAACACCTTTAACATGACCCCCCATCCCCTTTCCCCATCACACGGGCCAAAAAATACGGGTAAGACCCCAATTCCTCTGAAATCCTTGGGGCCAAACCCCTCAGATGGGACACCAAAAGAAAAACCTAAAACCAGATACTTTTTAAAGAAAAAAAATCAGTTTATGGATTTTTTCCCTCAAATTCTGTTAAGAAACTTCACTGAGCCAATGGTGCTTGATGGGGATTTAATTTCCTACATTCTACCTGATTTCCTAATAATAGAATATAAGGGACATGCTCAAAAAGGGCTGTTTTTAAAAAAAGTGGCCGGAAACTGAAGCTTAAAAGGGGCATCCCATTGCCATTTTTTGGGAATTTTCCTGCCCAAAGGTGAATTTTTCATTATTTTTTTTAAATTTTTTAAAGCACCATTAATTCCGGGGCGCTGTAAATTCGGGGGAATAAAAAATTTTTCCAATGAAAAAACAAATTCTGGAGCATCTTTTTTTTTAAACCCTTTTTGATAAAAAATTGATTTTTCCCACGGGTTGTTACCAACTGGGGGTTTTTTCCCCTTTGCACAAGTCGGCATTGGCCGAATTTGGGTTTGCTGACACCCATTTTTGGCGGGGAAAACCCCCTTTCAAAACGGGAAAGGTAACACCCACTTGACAAAATTCAGTAATAACTTTTCTAGGGAAATAAGGGTCGTCCACACGAAAGGGTTTTTCGGGTTTGGGGTTTTTTTAAAGGACTGTTTAAAATAAGTTGTAAAAACCCAAAAAATCCCACAAAAAGATTTAAAATGGAAAATCCGTTCACAGATCCCCCACTTAGGGAAATTCCACCCCAAAAGGATTTTTAAACACCCCCGGGCGATTAAAAAAATTTGGGAAACCTTGCAAAAATCTTACACAGGGTTTTTTTGGGGTAATGTAAATTTCAGTGGTTAAGGGGGGAAGGGGAAAAATTTTGGGCCCAAAGATAAATTTTAAAACCGTTTTTTTATCTTTGGCCCGCGGGGAAACCCCCACCCTAAAAAAGGAACAGAAAGCACAAAGTTACAAAAAGATGCTCTAAAAATTTTTATCTTAGGCCCCAAAACCATAAGCTTTTAAAACTAAAACCTAAATTTTGGGGAAAATAAACACTCCTTTTTTTTTGGAAGGGTTTCCTTCCCCTGGGTAAGGGGTTTTACATTTTATTAAATACCCCTCATTTTCTTTTTTAATAGATTTTCAAACAGGACCCGTAAAAATCCTTATATAAAGGAGCCATAGGAAAGTAAAGGAAGGAAAGCTTCCCGGCCACCCCCCCCCCCTGGGGCACCCACCTCCCAACATCATTTAAAATATTGGGAAAATGTGTTTTTCCTTTTTCCCCCCAACCCCTGAAAGGGGACCGGGAAAAAAGGGGAAAGCCAAGGGAACCTTTTCCCCTTTTTATTCTTTAGGTTTTTAACTTTTGGGGGAATTACCAGGGTTTTCCCCACTAAATAAAGATTAATGGAAAAAATCCTAGCAACAAACCCCCATAGTTTAAAGGGGTTGCCCCATTTTCATTGGGGCCTACAACTACCTTATCTCACTATGACCCCGGCCCCTTTCAAAATCCGAAGATGAAAGTTTTTCTCATTCAATTCCCAATGGAAATTCCCAAACCCCCACCCAAACCCAAGACCCACCGGCCATTGGGAACACTCATAGAAAAATTGGAACTGCAAAAATGCAACCCTTCCCCCCAATTTTTTGTAATCGGCTTTTAAGATGCTGAAAAGCAGGCTGCAACCCTAAAAAAAAATGGGAAAAACCTTTTCTAATATAATTGGGTAGCAGATTTTTAAACGCTTTTTCCCTTTTAAATTACATTTTTATTTAACCCAACGGGAAATACTAGGAGTTCAGGTTTCCCTTTTCTTTTCAAAGATTAGAAAAATGAATACATACCCTAAATAAAAAGGAAAATCATTTCTGTTTTTCAGGTGGAAGGTACAGGTTTAATAAAAAAGGGGGCAACAGCCTGAGGAACCCAAAAGGGAAAAATTTTTCCTTTCCCCCGAGTGTTAAAATTGGGGGTTATTTAACCCAACAAAAATTACCCTTTCCAAACATTTAGGGCCCTTTACATACAATTAAATAGCCGAAAAAATTTTTTTTTAAAAACAATCTAAAATAATTTTTTTCCCATTTTTAGGTTTTGCAATAAAAAATTTAACTTTTCAAACCCCTGGGGGCCCAAAAAATGGCATTAAACTTCCATACACATCGAGAGAAGACCCCTTCGCTTTTTTCAAAGAACTTCCCCCAATAAAAATTTTTTCCCAAAGGGGATTTTTTAAATTTATTGAAGTAAAATTTTTTTCCCTGCAGACCTAAAAAAGAAATTTTAAAAAAATCTTAAATGCAAATAAAATTTTTTGAACTTAAAGGATTGTTTCCCCCATAGACTTTGGGGGGAATTTTGGTTTGGGGAAAACCCATCAAACTCTGAAAGGGCGGCCCCCCTTTGGGGCCCTCCACTCTGTGGGGAACAACCCACAGAAAATTAACACTCAAAGGAAAAAAAGCTGGTCTTTTTTTGGCGCATGTCCTCCTCCATTCTTTTTCTTTTCCCTTTTCCCGGTACGGGTTTTTAGGGGATGTTTTTCTGTTCTCTCTCTGGGAAATTTCCCATAGAACAGAATGGAGAGACATGCGCCAGAGCTACCAGCTCTCAGTTCTGAGCTGTGACTTTCGGGAGCCCATTCTTGATAGGGCCGTACCTATTAGACTTTTATGGCATATCCGATTGATATGAAATCCAAGTCATTTTTGGGAACTCTCCTTAAAAGGGGTTAAAACCCCTTTTAAATAGATGCTCCATTTATTTTTTAATTTCGGAACTGGGTTCAGGTGCTTCATATTCACATGTGGAACATTCCTGTGGATATGCCATAAACATCTGATATATGTGAGCCCACATTTACCTCCAGAGTAGGGTTGCGTAACCTCCGTCCAGCCCAACAGAAGGCCCTCAAAGTCAACCTGTAACATCTCGTGTGTTTCTATATCTGAAAATGGGACATACTCAAGAGCTCAAACTCTTCTATCAGTCCAGCTCACACAACAGAGATCATATTCATTCTACAGACTGACCTGAAAACATGCAGATAACATTCTGTATTATCATGCTGCCTTTGACTTTGATTCCATCCGGTAGTATTGGAAAACATTTAGCATCTTGAATGCAGAATTGCTGTTCGGGTCCAAGTAGGATTCTGCTACAGATGACATCACTGGATATGAAATAACAAGATCAGAGTATCAAAAATAGTCACAGTAACGGAAAAAGAAAGCCCAATATAAAATGATAAATTTTATTAAATCACTGTTAAAAGATCTATACAACAAAATCCCCTTTTTTACCGATACACACTTCCTCAAATATATGTATTAAGGCATCATCAGAGTTTCCCTGCTAGGGCACAACTTATAAACCAGTACAGAAAATGTATGTATATACTCACGATGCTTGTACTTCACTGGTCTCCTAATGTTAGGACAGTTTCTCCAATAAAGCCCTTATACAGAAAGTGCTTTCCTTTATGCCAACCCTATTGAACCCTAAGGGAACACCTATGAGATCATCGCCCTGA
Organism: Phyllomedusa bahiana; assembly: GCA_025379985.1. Classification (NCBI taxonomy): domain Eukaryota; kingdom Metazoa; phylum Chordata; class Amphibia; order Anura; family Hylidae; genus Phyllomedusa; species Phyllomedusa bahiana. Next base: position 14,434 of record JAODAL010056243.1, on the reverse strand, counting down.
TGAGGGCGGTCCCACAAAACTAGGTTCTGACCCTAAAGTCCCCTAGTATTTCCCTAAAAAGGGCCACAGGCTATAATCTAACAGTAAATCTCTCGACGCGTTTCCCCTATTCCAGGTTCATCAGGGGAGTCTAGGTAGACCAAAAGAAGATAAGTTGCGCTATGATAGAAGAGCTGCTACAGGTTATCCACCTACACTTTTTTTTTTTTCTTTAATAAACTAAATTATGTAGCTTAGGCTGGAAGAAAAAAGCAAACAATACTCGCCTCCGACTTGGCTCTTGCATCAGTGCTGCACCTCCGGGTCCCCTCGGTTCTTCTGTTTTCTCCGTCTCTTTCCAGAAATATTCCAGTTTTTTGCTTCAGCTAACATTTAAAAATATGTATTCAATTATTTCTTTATTAAAATTTTTGGGCTTTCGGACCAAGACTGTTGGTATTTTTGAAAGTGAGTACTTTGTGAACAGTTTGTGTGCTGCTGTGGTGAAATTGTATCATGAGTGGACAAATGGGGCCATTGTGAATAAGTAATGTGGAAACTGCAGAGCACCACGTGCCATTGATGTGATAAATGAAGGTGCACAAGGCGAGACTGACACTACGGAAAAGCAGCTCACCACCAAAATAAACCAGGGGCTACCAGACACATAGAAAATATCAGTTTAGCGAACCCTACTGGATCTACAAAGCAGATACATTTCGCTACTGTTGGAGCTGCAGAAAAGGCTTACATTTTCAGGGTGGAATTGGACCTCTACTGATTGACTAATGGTTGCCGCCAATGAATCACATCTTGTGGTTCATCAAATGGATAGACTGCACGGTGTTTGTTCTCTGAGGTTCTTGACAACCATTGGTGGAAGAATACAAATTGCTGGTGGCAGTGTTAGGCCTCGTTCACACGGCTTATTTCAGAACGTATTTACAACGGATTTCCGATGTAAATACGTTCTGAAATCAGTTGAAAATCAGTTGCAAATACATGCCACTAAGTGTGGCACGTATTTGTAACTGATTTCCCGACGGATTCACCATCTACAATCATTGTAGGTGGTGAATCCGTCCGGAAATAATTGACATGTGAATTGTTTTTCCGTCCGGATTGCCGTCGTCAATCCGCAGCGGCAATCCGGAACGGAACTACGCGTCGTGTGAACGACGAGCCGTATTTTCTATTGACATCAATAGAAAATAGGCTGTGACTTATTTCGGACGGATTTGCCGACGGATTGACGATCCGTCGGCAAATATGCGGCGAAATAAGCCGTGTGAACGAGGCCTTATGGTCTGTGGAATGTTTGTCATGGCAATCTCTGGGCCCACTCTTTCATGTGGAAGGCACTCTCAATCGAATTTGGTATAAATCCATCCTTACAGATCATGTGCACTAAGACATGCAGCCATTAATTGGCTGCAGAGGTGACATCCTGTTTGGAAGAAGACAAAGGGTTTTATTTTATTTTTTTATTTAATATTTAGATACACTAGACAACACCTTTCAAAGCCAATGAACGAGATAGGAGTACCCCGTTAACAGCAGTTGGTAATGTGTGTGTACATTTGTGTCGCTTGCATTCCCATCTAAGAGTAAAATGCTTTATGTGGTTTCAGGCAGTATATTTATTTTATGGAACGAAGGATTGCTTGGTCCAAGAATGTAAAGATCTCGACAAGAAAGTTGAGGTAAGAATCAAAGAAACGCCATCATATAGATAAGCTCTCATTTTGTGATAAGACATTTTAGACAAAGAAAATTAACAATGCAAGTGTGACCTTGACATTTAAAGAAAATTTTCATCCTCTAAAAATTGATTTGGACCAGTATCAAATGTAAGAAAATAAAAATTGCATTTTCCTTTTAAAATTTGAAACTGTTGTCATACTGTTCTCATTAAAAGCGGTGATTCACCGTCCTTTACGAGGCTAAAGTCTACAGAAATGCCTTTAAACCCCATAAAAGTCAGTGGTATACATGTACTGTATGCAATGGTCAGAATCTGCGAACGCAATCAGTACCCCATGACATGACCGATGGACATTGGTGGGCTATTATGGCACCTTGGTTGCCTAACAAAGGTCTGCATGACCACCATAGCCAGCTGTTGGTTAGGCCTTACCATGTGCATGACCTTTTAGTTACCGGTTTGTGTTAGGCTATGTTCACACGGTGTATTTGCTCTGAAACACGCCCCACAAATACGGTAAAAACATTGTACAAGTACAGTACCCATCGTGTGCTGTGTAAAATCACGAAAGTGATTTTACAATCGGATTTCTCGCTGTGTATTGTACGCCCGAGCCAAGAAATAGAGGGGTGGACAAGGCAGAAAGCTGCCCAGGGCCATTGCGCGTTGAAAGTACTCGCGTACTTTCAACAGTGCCAATGAACACACATTGCGGTGCGTACCTGTGCATGCCACAATACACCGTGTGAACATACCCTAATAGCTAATGCTTTGAAATACTGTGTAGCTGGTTTAACGGTAGTGTTTGTTTTTTACATTCAAAATGTAAAAAAAATAAAATTAAAAAAAATTACACCTTGTGAACATACCCTAACATGTGTGCTAAACAAGTCTATGCAGTCCATTAGTAGATGGAGGCCAAAAGAGTGTCCTCCAAGAGCCCAGTGATGTCACGGTCCATATGTACAATTATAACTGGAGATTCCTCAGACAGAGATGTAAGGTCCTCCTTCCTCTTGTCCTATGGAGCTGCCTCCAGAACGGTGGTTCTGCTGACAGCCACGGGTTTTGCATTAAAATGTACGAGTGTCAGCAGGACCACTGCTCAGAAGGAGGAGAGAGAGACTGACTATCTTCCTTGTAGATGGTACCATACTTTGACTGTTCATATATGGAAAGTTACATCATCAGAGCCTTCCCAAGGGTCCCAGTTATCGACTGCCATTGTATGTCTATAGAGGCTTCTGGAGATATGTCAGGAGTCCAAAACATAAGGTGAATACAGTCTAATATACTGATGTCCCCTTTGTATTTCTATGGGTTAAAGGGGTTGTCTCGCTACAAAGAATAGCTTTCAACATGTTGAACACTAAATAAAGATGTTTTCCAAATATATTGCGTTCATTTTTTTTAATTTTTTTTTTTTTTTGTTAAGGAGCTACAAGTGATTTTATCACCTTGTGTGCTCTCTCTGGTTCCCTAAGTGATCGAGCTCTGTACTTCTCCCCCCATGCTTTTTGTTCTATCTGATAGCAGGGAGTGATGTCATCACACAGGTCCCAGCAGCACAGAACTCTGGGACAGTGAGAGCTTGTTTGTTATCTGATCTCTCAGACAAAAGAGAGTAATTACTACTGTTTTCTTTAACTCAGAAGCTTCCCTGGTCCTGACAGCATGAGATTTATCTAATTAGCAGAGGTCTGAATACACTGAGCTCATATGCTAATTACAGACAGCTTGCCCAGGAAGTGACAGAGCAAAGTAGCATTATTTCATTCATGCATCCTATGAAACTTTGAGATGAGACAACCTCTTTAAAGATAAGATAAAAGTGGAAATTTGCCTAGTTTTTTATTTATAATCTTGGTCACTGCAGCTTGAATTGGATGGAGAGAAAATAACTTTACCGAATCTTGAAGGAATCGTGGTGTTGAACATAGGTTACTGGGGTGGTGGCTGCCGCCTGTGGGAAGGAATGGGAGATGAGCCATATCCTTTATCTAGGTATGTGTCTTAATTGTGATGAATATCCATTATATTCAAGAGGTTATCCCCCACCATATGACATCATTAGGACAAGCTGTACACACACCTCCAATTGCTCAGCAATCCAGTGTAGAAGCTCTGAAGGGCAGTGGAAGCCATGATTCCAGTAATACAGCACATGGCCCCCCGAGCCCAATCACTGACTACAGTAGTCACATGCCGGTTACTACTAAGGTTAGTTTATGACAAAGGTTGGGCTAAATATCCCCTTTTGAAAAGGGTAAATATCACTTTTTAATTTGATTTAAAAGAAAACTTCATGTATAGAACAGCTTTTAGTCATCATTGCAGTAAGTTGAAATATTTTCCGTAGTGCCAAGTAAACTATACAGGTAAATTTGAATAAAGAGGACCTGTGACATCTCCTGACATGTCTGTTTTAGTAAATAATTGTGTTCCCCATGAAATAACATTTCTGGAGCATCTTTCCTTAGAACAGAATTACAGCACAACACAGAGTTATAAAAGAAGATGCTCCAGAATTATTTCACTGGAATATCACAAGGCATTATGGGAAAGGAGCTGAGAAGCTCAAGCGCCCTCTGTTGGATGTAACAAATACTCAGTATGCTTTTGACCCACTGGTCTTTGGAAAGCAAGAAGGGATATTTGGCCAAGCCAGCATCACCCATCTGTATACAGCCGTTTCGGGGTTTTGCCCCTTGTCAGTACAGAGCAGAGCAATGCTGGCTTGGCTGAGTGGGAGGCAATGAGTGGCTCAGAAAGGGAAGATCTCTCCTTAGGGAGAGCGCCATATAGGCATGTGGAGATTCGAAATTGCCTCGCAAGTATTTGCCAAAACACATGACAGGAGATATCTCGGGTTCTCCTAAAATAGGTGGTTGTTTGAGAATTGTTTAATACATGAAACATGTGCCACTTATAGGGGTTGTCCAGTTACTTTTTCAGCTTTCCCATCACTTTAGTTCAGCGCTGCGCTGTCCTTACTCTCTGCCGCTCTTTTGGTTACTACTTGCTTCTACCATGCAGGACGTCACCACCTGACTTTACCGTTAGGAGCACTTACTTCCAGGCAATAGCACATGACCAGTAACGTTAATCAGCGGCTGCAGCGGTGACGTCCCATTCAGAAGAAGCAAGAAGGAAACAGAAGACCAGTAGAGAGTGAGAATGGTGTTTTGCTGGGTCCGAGGTGAGAGGTTATGGGTGTACAAGTTATTCTGTTTTTAGAAGGGCAGTAGTTGCAATAAAAACAATAAAAAAAATATAACCGGGCAACCTCTGCATTGTATGCAGCGTTATTCTAGTTGTTAAATATTAACCTTAAACTGTCAATGATGCAAAAAGAACCTAAAATAATATCTTTAAACCACGTTGTATCATGTAGGGTGTGCCGATGACAGCTTCTCTTTAACGGCTTATTCTAAAACTTGAAAAATAAACCATTGTTTCCAAAGAAGCAGCAGAGACCTTATACAGACTGTGTGTCTGTGTGTGTGTCTGTGTGTGTGTCTGTGTGTGTGTCTGTGTGTGTGTCTGTGTGTGTGTCTGTGTCATAATAACAAAAGTCACCCCCCAGTTCTTGTAGTTTCCTTCACATTCCCATGAAACAGGCCTTCACTCAAAATCTGCTCCCTCCAGTAAATCACTTGCCTATGCAATAAGGTGCCCACCTGGTTCATATGAAGCCACACTCAGCAGGGAATCAAACCTCAAAGGGTTCTCAATTATTTTGTTAGCACCTTGGCCAGGCTCCCCAGAGCCAGGGTAGGCATTTGCTTCAAGAGGCAAAGCATCAAAGGAGATTTGGCAGACACTCAGTGCCAAAGTTCCATAAAGGATTATAAGCACGCCCCAATTTAATATTTTTTAAATAAGGAAGCACACACATGTATAGCTGTCACTCCCTTGTTTGTAGGACCAACGGGCAGGGAGAAACCAGAAGCTGGTACCAGGAACACAGCAGCGACCCAGAGTTTGGTATCCCAGGGTAGCTTGGGCCCATTCACTTCAGATGGCGCCATTGGCGCGGCTCTGCACCATTCCCCTGCCAATATATGGCACATTCCAGTGTTAGAAGCCAGAACCAGCATGGCCCTGGTGGGTGCAGAGACTGTCCTAGAGGTGTGACATGGAATGTCTTGGTATAGATAAAAGTGAGGACTCATCTGGGCCCAGGGTCGTCTCCATTGAGAAGGGGGATATGACAAGCGTACCAGGAGCTTCAAAACATGCAGGCTGCATTCACCCCTATGTATGCCTAGCACCAGGCTAAGCTAAAGTAACTAGACACATCTTGCTGCTTCTTTTGTCTGTACCCATATCCTATCTATATTTGCACCTCTGACCAGTATATGTATAGCTGTATCTCCTATGTATGTATTGTTTAGTGCACTCATAAGGCAATTAAAATATCTAAACTTTGATCCTGAGCTGTTGTATTGTCTTTCCCCCGAATCAAGTGTCCCGATTATCTACCCAGGGCGGGATTCTGGCCTGGTTATAAGTCTGTAACGGACCAGGCTTATAACGATCGAGGAAATGTGGCAGCCTACCGCGATGGCAGAGTTCTATTTCACTGGTACGGGTGGTATGGGTAAATGGATCTCTCCCAGCCGTTGAAGGTTGTGGACGAATGGGGTATCCTCTCGCACGCCCTGGGTCTTCCCATGTGGACAGGGGTTAACTGTGAAACCCGTAACTGGCTCATCTTGCGTACCCCTAGGGGGAGCGCAACGTCACGAATATGCCGCAAGTCACGCCGTCGATCCTCAATTGGGCACGGGGTTTCCTGATTTTATATATATATATATATATATATATATATATATATATATATATATATATATATTTATATATACACACACACATACACACAGGTAAAATATATATATTACACACCTCCCAAGTCTTCAAGAATCTGCTTGTTCTTTATTCTTTTCACTCTCTTACTTCATTCCCTTTTTCTCCCCTCCTTCCTTTCCCTTCTATTCCCTGAAGACATGACGATGGGCTATTGGAAGTAGTGGGAGTTTATGGATCTTTTCACTGTGCTCAAATTCAGGTTAAGTTGGCAAATCCTGTCCGTCTTGGCCAAGCTCACACTGTAAGGGTAAGAACATGTTTGCGTTTGTCATTATGTATTTTTTTTATCCACTGTGTAACATTTAAGTTAAGAGAATAGGAATGGTGGAAATTTCAGATCCAGTTTTTTTTATGGTTTTCTTAAATCCCCCATTTACACCACCAATATTCACACACATTTCTTGTCAAAATCCATTTGTCCCATTATTTTTTAATGTGAACCCAACTTATATGAACTATGTGCCACTTACTAACACAGAAACCGTGGCCAATAGTCGGAATGTGGAATAGTCCATATGGGGATAATTTGGGGCTGAAATTGCAGCAAAATTCACCACATACAAAGCAATAATTTGTGGCACAATCTAGATGTTGCTTTGTATTTTTGCCACAGATCCTCCATGGATTTTTTTTAAATAAAAAAATTTGTGTGCATATGGCCTTAAAGGGGTTGTCTCACTACAAGGATTGCTGCTTTTTATATTAAAGATCTTGTAAAAACAAATCCTTTTGCAATTTATGTCCATTAACAGTGTCCTACCTATTCTGAGATATCCCCTCTTGTACGGGCTGCATCGCCCCCTCAGGTACTATAGCAAGCCCTGTTTGTCTCCCCTGCGGGCTGCCAGCACTGGTTGCTATACCCTATAGGCCTGATTCTACTGCGCCTAAGGGAAAGCCGAAAACACGCCCGAATTAAAGTGAAAAACCGAAAACGGGACTGGGAAAGATGAATCAATGTAGTGGAACCCTTAATTTTACGTTGGGGACTTAGGGGGTTTTGGCCTCATGTTAATTTTTTTTGGATGGCATTGCCTCTGATCTGGTTGTAAGACATCTAACAATTAAACTATGGGGATTTACAGTATATTATCCTGCTGTTTGGTCTTGGTAATATTATGTAACACCTGGGCCATTGAAGTTGTTGTTTTAAATTTAAATTTTAAAAAAACAATCGAGAGGGGAAGTGTTTTCTCCAAGCACGACAGAATAAGACACTGCGGGGGGAATAGGGGAGAAGTTTCTCCTCCATACACCTGTTACCTGGATCCCGGGGTCAATGACCTGTGTGGTGGTCACTAAAAGAGCGCGGGAGGTAGTAATATGGAGAAGTTTTCCTCCTACACCCTGTTACCTGGAACCGGGGGTCACATGACCGGGTGTGGGGTGGTCACATGATTTAAAGACGTGCCCGGAGGTAGTAATACTGGAGAAGTTCGCCCCCTACACTACGTTACCGGAAACCCAAGGGTCACATGACTAATGCCGTGTTAGGTCCATACAGTTAGTCTATGGGAGAAATTACTTGAATTTGGGCTGTACAGTCAATGTTTTTAAAAAGGGGCCTGTTTTTTACAACAGTATTTTTTAGAAATTCAGTTTTTCCTATTTTTTCATTTTAAAAACAATAAAAAGTAAAAAAAAACTCCTTTTAAAAACTTACTATAAGGAATAAAAAAAAATTTTGGTCTCTTTGTATTTTACTCATTAGGACAGTTTTAGTTTTCCTGACTTATCTGAAGTAATTCTCTTTTCTTTGGCAGCTGATTTTGAAGAGTTCAAGAATGCCAATGCAAGTGGATGGCGAGCCATGGGCCCCCGGGGGCCCTTTTTTACAGTCACATTTCCCACAAGAACATTCACTTTGTTTTACCCCTGTAGGAGAACAAACTGATGACGAGGACCCGTCCAGTGACTCGGATCAAGACCCACAAGATCCTGTGAATGGTGATGTGGAGATGTAGGCGCTCAATACTACTGTCACAGATTTCTTTGTTTCACATACGAGAATTCCTAACATGGAACAACATTTTAATTATTTATTCACTTTTTATTTATTTTTGTACCTGTTATTTTGTCCTTACCTGTCTATATGCGTCAAAAGTTAAAACCCATTGGCCCCGTCACAACTGAATGCATTTTAGGTTTGGACCTATGTTTACCTTTTTGTTTTATAGTCTTAGAAACTTTTTCATGGAAAACCAGGGATGTTCGTGACATTTTTACAAGTATTACTGGCTTGTGACAACACTGAAAAGATAGCATACTATTGTAATCTGTGTAGCAGATCACTGGTTTTTATACTTTGTGGTTAAAGTGATTTTCTGGGACCTTAAAGGGGTTCTCCGGTAAAGGAAACCCATTCCATATAAGCTATTAGAGATTTCTTAATTAACAGAGGGCTTGGGCGGAGGGGCTCTATGTCCAGGATCCTTACCTCTTGGTCAGAGTGGTTACAAAGAGCATCTCTTGTTCTGGAGGACCCTTTATGAATTACACGGACAACACATTAATTTGAATGAGCAGCCACTAAGAAATGCACAGAGCTGTTCTGGTAAAGGAAAGATTATAGTCCTCATCGAGCATTAACTATATTCTGAAGGTTTTGTGGGAAATGAGCTAGGACACTTGCATCATCACCTATTGGATGTAACATTTCTCAATTCACATCTGATTTGCTGAGCCTTGCAATATAAATTGGATTAGAACCAACCAGATGTTCATCTGCAGACAGCTGTTTCGAGGTGTTTGCCCCTTACCTGTGCAGTGTAGAATACTGGTTGGCTAGATGAGAGGGATAGCTTGAAATGGGCAACGTTCCTGATGATGGAGAGGCACCATGTATGTGTGTGGGGACTTGTACAGCATTAGTTGCTCCACTGAAATGCAAATGTATTCTAAAGGGCTTATGTGAAAAGAACCCTTTATACACTACAATTTTTTTGGGCCATATTCACAGCTCAATGGCTGGACTAGACTGAACCCAGTAGCAGGCAACTCTGGCCCATATGCTACCTGGGAAAAATTAACAGGTGCAGCTAATTGCTGAGCAGCAGCTCACACACCCCACCACTAGGGGAACAATTATATAAAAAAACTGCACTTTAACTTAATACCTGTTCACACCAGCATGCAGAAGAGCCACAGTATAATGCATGGGGAGATTGCACAAATGCAAAAATACCAATAGAACAACCACTCACATACCCTCAATGCATGAGGGGGGTACATATAAGTACAATTGCATATAAATAAGACGATACAGAAGGGTGCCATAAATACAGATACATGTGGTGCACATAGGCTTACAACCTATTAGTGACACCCATACTTTTAGATTAGGCGGACTGCCCAGCACTTTCTGGGTGTCCAACACAAAACACAGACACCTTCCGCTCCCCAGCACTCTTGGGCACATAAAAAATGACATACTGGAAAAATGTTAAATATGAGGTATTGGTAAGTAGTAGTAGATTAGTAGGGGTGTCTGCCCCTTATTAGTGCAGTGTAGAATACTGGTTGGCTAGATGAGAGGGATAGCTTGAAATGGGCAACATTCCTGATGATGGAGAGACACCATGTATGTGTGTGGGGACTTGGACAGCATTAGTTGCTCCACTGAAATGCATATTCTAAAGTGCTTATGGGAAAAGAACCCTTTATAACATTAAAATTTCAGTAGAACAACTAAAGGTCTATAAGTCTCCACACACTCTCCCTATGAGAAACATTGTCCTTTTCGAGTTAAATCTGAGCATCGTGACTTTTTATTTAGCAGCTAAGTGAGGATGCTAGTAGTCAGCCCCTCTCTCTCCAGCTTATACTAATGGTCTATCCTGAGTCCTAGAAAGCCCCTTTAAATATGCATATTTTGCAGCAGGATTTGAAGTAGATCAGGTATAGTTCGTTTTCCTGATCTTCTTTATATCTTTACAGATTGTTTACATTACGCCTAGATTCTATGAACATTTCCTTATTTCATTGTATTTTTGGTCTACAAACAAGTTTAACTTGTAAATTCCATGAGCAAAGCCATTTTTTACAAGGCAGTATAGTTTCTAGTTTGTTTGCCCATAGATTAAATAGATTAAATACTTGTTTTATGTCACACGGTTCGAAAAACAATGCAAGTATTCAAATCTTGTAAGAGGCCAAACAAGGCGAATATTTTCCGCTGTGGATTTCACCCTATAGCTCTGTGAAATTCTACAGCAAAACCATAGGGTGCCCCAAATACCCAGCAGATATTTTTCATCCATATTGGCATATGGTTAATTGAATGTTCAAGGAGTTGACTTTAAGATAAACCCTTTCCACGTGCCCTGTTGGGCATATAGATGCTTAGAAAGGGTCGTAAGCTTTGGATTCCCTTGATGAGCAAAAAGCTGCTAAGTATCATTAGCTATATTCCAGACTTACCGGGCTCATCCATGTATTTCATAGAAGACCATTTACCCTGCAGGGACTTGAACCTTTCCCAGAATTAATGATCCTGATGGCTAATGGATCACTTACAGGCTTGAGTTGTCAACGGTCTGGAGACGTGCCCAAATCTTTAAGTGTAAGCTTTGGTAAGAGATTACTTGGATTTAGCTCATTGGTCCAGTAGAGATAAACTTAGATAAGATACCAGAGAAATTAATGTTTTCAACTTAGACTCCACTGCTTTCAGCTTGATAATGCTTTTGTGTACTAAAAACTATGTCTAAAACAAAACGGGTTTTGGTGCGGAAGAGCTTATCTAGTGGACTTTATCACCATGAATCCCTTTGTAGACCAGGCCTTAATGACCAAAATCAAAGTCTAGCCTTCCAAATGACTTTCTTCCAGTGAAATGACAACTCCCCCTTCTCTAGATGTCCTTCAAAATCTAGAAGGAAACCTTAGCAGTAGAGCAAAAATAGGTTCATAATCTATAATCCTGCCTGGTAAGGAATAGTATAAACTCCAATTTGGGCCCCGGACTTGGCCCAAACCAAAGTCTGCCGGAACCTCATCATACCCAGCAATGAATTCACCCCTTAACGACCTTGGGCGTATGAGTACGTCCCAGGGCCGCTAAGGGGCTTTGCAGGGGAAATCGCTCCGTGCCCCCCCGCAAAACCCGCCGGGTGTTAGCGGCAAATCGCCGCTAACACCCCCCGGGGGGTTTCCCCCCCGCTGGCGGGGTTTTTAAACCCCCATCAGACACCGGGGCAAAGGGGCCCGGGGGGGGGGGGGGGGCGTTAAAGTTTAAGCCGATGGGTGCCCCGCGACCGATCGTTACGGCCCTGGGGCATCACCCGCACCCCTTATGCGCGCCGACCCGACAAAGGGGGCCTGGGGGGGTGTGGACCCCTGTGAAGGTCCCGTCACTTACCCCGGCCGTTTCCCCCCATTTCCCGTCCACAGACAAAAGGGTGGGGAAACCGCCATCTTTGTACACCCAAAATATTGCCTAGAAACCCGGCCCACCAGTGGTCAAGTACCATAATGGCCTCAATGTTACAGAAAAAAAAAAATTTAAAAAATTTTTTTAAAGTCCCAAAAAAAAAAGTATTAAGTTCAAATCACCCCCCTTTCCCCATTTTCCCAAATAAAATCTTTAAAAAATAAAAAAAAAGTTAACAAAATTTGGTTTTCGCCGAAAACCGAAAAATTTGATTAAAAAAATTTAAACATCTTTTTTTTCCCGAAACGCTGAACACTGAAAAAAAAAAAAATTTCCCAAAACCCCAAAATTGCGTTTTTTGGTCATTTTCGTCACTAAAAAATGGAATAAAAAATTATCAAAAAAATTTCGCTTTGCTTTCCCAAAAACTGCTGCGATAAAAAGTACACTTGGCCCAAAAAAAATTGCCCCCCACGGAGGGGCCCTTTGGGGTGTTAGTACAAAAAAGTTTTGGGGGTGCACAAAAGGCGCCTTTTGGGGCGCAAATTTAAAAAATAGAAAAAATTTGAAATTTTTTTTTTTACCGGTACCAAAACAAAAAGGGAAATCCACATTTTTTGGTTTTCCCGGGAAAACAAACTTACTTTAACCCACATTATATTTCCCCAAAGTTTGAACCCCGAAAAAAACAATTTGTCCCATTTGGGGAATTTTTTTGGGGTTTCCCCCCAAAAGAAATTTTTCTATAGTATAGTGAAAAACCACCATTAAAAAGTACATCTTGTCCCGCAAAAATAAAAGCTCTCATTGTCTATGTGGGTTTGGAAAAAAAAAAAAAATTTTATGGCTCGGGAAGGGGGAGGAGGGAAAAAAAAAAAACAAACGTTTAAACCAAAAAAAAAAAAACGCCTGGTCCTTAAGGGGTTAAGGGTTTTTGGAAAAGTCAGAATGGAAAAACCAGGTGCATTATTCATCAGATTTGGGCAGGATTTCTGAATTGATAAATGTTCTACCCACACTTTCTTTAAACCCCAACCCCAAAAAACATTACCGTACGTTGGAGTTGCATGCTGTTACCATAATCTAATATCTCACCCAAAAACATTGATACTTCTTTTAAAAATTGTAATACACATATTTGTTAAAATTTCCTTGTATTGCTGTCCCTCAGGGTGCACCATATAAATGCTATATTTTATATATGAACATTCCATGTTCTACTGTGTTTTTATATCCGTTTTTCCCCCAAGGCTGTGCCTGCCAAAGACCCCTTTTGACATGTAGGAAAAACATTACAAGTTGGCTTTGATGGCTGCTTCTATAGTGGATGTGGCCAATTATTATAATTTTTAGCTCAGGGTTGCAGTGACTACCCTATATATTGTACAGAGAAAGTGAACATAGAATGCACTGAAATGTTATTTGGGAGTAGCTTTACACTAAATTTAATATGAAAGGTAAGTGTTTGAAAAACTTTTTGTAAATGGGGTGCAGATAACCGTTCTCCATTGCTTACAAAACTACTAGAATTTCCTGACCCCAGTTTTATAAGGAAGAACACCTCTGGAGTTAAAGCAGCTGGTTTAGCAAGTTCCCAAAATTTTAAAAAATGAACTTTTTGAAAAGTACCTGAAGTCTTTTAATACAAAGGGTGTGTAAACCCCAGACTGCAGAAGCAATATATAGATTGATATGTTCTCAATGAATGGATGAATGAATTAAATGCTAAAAGACATGTTACTGCAACTATTTAAGTTTGTGTTTAAAAATATTCAAATGTGCTGCAAATAAAAGATAAAATACAATGTCTTCTGTTATTTTTATGAAAATATAGATTTTCCTGTACTGGTATTTGTATAGAGAATGCGAACAATCGGCTTGTGTAGTAGCTGCCCCGGGCTTCACCGTTTTCCCCCTAGGGGTCCTTTCAGGAAAATTTGTTTTTTACTTAGATTAAAAATTTTAGGGGTTTCGCCCTTTTTAAAAAAAAATAAAAATAATTAGAACTGTAAAGATCATGACAAATGGCAAGCTTTCTCACCACATAGATCTCTTTAAACACATGGATTTAAACTAAATCTTTGGGAAAAAATACAGGGAATCACACAAAATGGGAACCCGGGAAACATAAAAAAATAAAAAGGGCTCAACAAAATTTTTGATGAATTTTGCTAACTGACGGGGGGGGGGGGGGGGAGGGGAAGAAAGGGGGCACAGTTTTGGGGTTTTTATCAATGCGGGGTTTCACTCCAGGAACGTCCCTTAGCTAGCCTTCAAAATCTTATACCATGACTACCCCTAACACCAGAACTTCTATCCCTGATGCTAACCCTAAAGCTTTTCCCTCAAATATGTCCCTAAACTACATGACCCTACTACCGTGATGGGCCCTAAAGAAACTAGACAAACACCAAATCTATATTTCTCAAAAACTACAAAGTCCAAAACTAAGCCAAACAAAACGAACACGGTGTTTCAGCCTGACACAATTGAACTGACAAAAATCG
>JAODAL010056242.1:0-23421 GCA_025379985.1 Phyllomedusa bahiana | reverse complement strand
GGCCGGGGGACCCGTGATCAAAGGCGGCGGCGGCCGGCTCTTAGATTTAAAGGGGCAGTGCGCGGTAATTTGGGAAAATTGCCGGGCACTGCCTCTATTTTCACCTGGGCGCTTCCGCCCGCTCCCTGCCGGATCTTTGTGCCTTGCCATTGTGAAAGCGTTCCTATTGTCTCGTCCTGATCTACCGTGTACCGTACCCTTGCTTCCGTCTATTGACCACGTATCTCTGCCGCCTGCCCTGACTGCCTGCCTGTCCTCGACCACGAACCATAGCTGCCTGCCTGACCTCCTGCCTGATCCCGACTACGAGCCTGCCTGACGATTTTGCACAACGCTATACTTCGCTGCCACTGCAAGCAAGTCAGTCAGGGTAAACGACCTGGTAGACTCTCGCCGCAGCAAGTCCATCCCGCTTTGCGGCGGGCTCTGGTGAATACCGGGACCTACTTAGATTCCGTTCCCTGGCGTGGCTTACACCATCGCTTGCGGTGGTCCAGTGGAACCATTTCCGCGTCCGGAACCGTAACATTCATGTTCATGTTTTCCTTGTTTTTTTTTTTTTGGTGTTGTATTTCAGCATTACTGTACAAATGTCAAATGGGGTTATAAAAAAACAAACAAACAAACAAACAAAAAAACTGGGGGGTGATGTAACATACAGAAAGCATTCCTGCCTCTTTAAGAGGAGGGCACATGATACAGGAACCAGGAAGTGGTATTGTTTGCTAGAGGCTATTATTGTTGTGTAAGATATCAGAGTGTGGAGAAAGAAATAAAAGGCAGATGCTGTTGGATTTCATCCCTGACTTCTAATTCAGTTTCTTGGATCAACCATGGCGAGGCCTGTTCTGAATGAAACCTGTCTTGTTAAGCCACCATATGGTTTGGGTCATCGTGCTGCAGCTCAGATTAAGTGTTTGGTAATCTTCTTATAGCCTAGGTAATCTTTATGTGGAGAAACAATTTTTTTTTCAGCTCCTGAGACAGTTCTTTACCAAGAGGTGCCATGTTGAACTTCCAGTTAGAGTGAGAGAGTGTGAGAGCGATAACTAGTGTTGAGCGAACAGTAAAAAGTTCTAGTTCTAACTTGAACTTCGAACCCCATTTAAGTCTATGGGAGAAGATGTTCTGGTTAATTTTTTACCTACACAGTTGAGGAGAAGCTGGTATTACTATCCATAACAGTAAACTGGACACGTGGAACAACTTAGTGAAAAAAATTTGGTTCTAAGAGTGACAGAAAAAAAATTGAGAGGCTAAAATACTTAATTCCTTTCAATGGCTAACTGAAAAGATGAGGACAGCATGCAAGCAGAGGCGTAGCTATAGGAGGTGCAGGGGTAGTTACAAATTTTAATATTGTTAAAAGTATAACAAGCAACAACTTGCTGGAATACATAGAAAAACAAGCGGAATACTTATCAGGAAGTCCTTAATACAGCATGACTTTTCAAAACCGCATGAGGTTAGGAGAGGAGTAGCTGGACGCTCCGGCCGTCCGCACATCCGTGCGACGTTTCGAAGGTAAACTTCTTTATCAAGCATGCGCAGTGAGATGTAACTGATCCTTATATACTATCCCGCTGGAACAACAGATACATAACTTATTCACGGATATAATTATAAAAACACTTTGAGGTTAATGTTTTCATTCAAGCCTCGTGGATATAGGGCATCTAGGGTAATTATCCAATAGCTTTCTCTCTTTAATAAATGAGCATTGTTTGTTTTAATCCCACATTTAACTTCCTCCAATACACACCACTTTAACTCTGTTACGTTATGTTTTGCCTCATAAAAGTGCTTCGCCACTGTACTTTCATCATTATATTTTTTATCTTTATCACCACCTTCCACAATTTCATTTTTATCTCGTTTTTGCTTATACATCCTAATGGCAGACCTATGTTCGTTTATACGTATTTTTACCATCCTGCTAGTTTGTCCGACATAAGGTTTACCGCATGGGCATTTTATAAGGTACACCATTGAGCTACTATTGCAGGTAAAAAACCCCTGCAATAGTAGCTCAGTGTGTGTACTTATAAAATGCCATGCGGTAAACCTTATGTCGGACAAACTAGAAGGATGGTAAAAATACGTATTATAATGAACATAGGTCTGCCATTAGGATGTATAAGCAAAAACGAGATAAAAATGAAATTGTGGAAGGTGGTGATAAAGATAAAAAATATAATGATGAAAGTACAGTGGCGAAGCATTTTTATGAGGCAAAACATAACGTAACAGAGTTAAAGTGGTGTGTATTGGAGGACGTTAAATGTGGGATTAAAACAAACAATGTTCATTTATTAAAGAGAGAAAGCTATTGGATAATTACCCTAGATGCCCTATATCCACGAGGCTTGAATGAAAACATTAACCTCAAAGTGTTTTTATAATTATATCCGTGAATAAGTTATGTATCTGTTGTTCCAGCGGGATAGTATATAAGGATCAGTTACATCTCACTGCGCATGCTTGATAAAGAAGTTTACCTTCGAAACGTCGCACGGATGTGCGGACGGCCGGAGCGTCCAGCTACTCCTCTCCTAACCTCATGCGGTTTTGAAAAGTCATGCTGTATTAAGGACTTCCTGATAAGTATTCCGCTTGTTTTTCTATGTATTCCAGCAAGTTGTTGCTTGTTATACTTTTAACAATATTAAAATTTGTAACTTTCAGCTTTTGGTCATATTGCTATATAGGTTGTAATTACGGGGATGGTAAACCCGCTATGACTGCAAGCACAAGCGGCTGCTTAAATTATATATAACAGGACTTTATAACTAAAGGTGCAGGGGTAGTAGCTGCTATGGGGCCCTGCATCCAGAGGGGGCCCAAAAGTCCCTTTGACACATAGGATATTTGGAGACGGTAAGTTATACAATTACTGAACCCCCAAAACTGCAAAAACAGAACTTTTAGGCACTGAGTATAATTTAGCACATCCAAGCATTATGTGAGCCTAAAAATGTCGCCAAATAAGAGCTTCTGAGTGTGGGAAGGATGCAGCCAGCAATACCAAACTCCATAACTATTGATGTCTATGGAGATGAAAATGCTATCTAACTAAGAGCAGTCTGTATAGTACAGAGAGTAAGCTGAAAATGGTATTCACAAGGCAATACAGTGAAATATATATAACATGGTCATGTAATTTTAGCAGCCAATGTCAGCCCTACACCTCACTGATTGGATGGCCGCCAAAGTGTAGAAAGGTGATTGGATGGCTGCTGAAAACGAAACTGAAATGGCATGCCGAACTAGAACTAGAACTTTACTCGAACAAAACGTAAAATGTTTGGTTTGTTTCAAGTTCTAAAAATTTGAGAAGTTATACTAGAACTTAACTTTTCTAGAACAGTTCGATCAACGCTAGCAATAACACCAAATTTAACACACCTGATCCCCATTCACACCTGAGATCTTTTAACACTAACAAGTCACATGACACTGTGAAGGGAAAACAGCACTTAGGGGTGTACTCATTTTTGTACGTTTTAGGCATTGATGGCTGTGCGGTAGGTTATTTTGAGTACATAATAAATTTACACTGTTATACAAGCTGTACACTGACTACTTTACATTGTATCCAAGTGTTCTCCCATGAATAGATATAATACAATATTTACAAAAATGTGAGGAATGTACTCACTGTTGTGAGAGATGGAAAGGTAATGGGGAGCTTGTATGCAAAAAAAGGATGAAAAATGCCATAACTGTGAAAGAGAAAAAAAAAATCAAAAACAACAATAAACAAAAAAACAATGCAAAGTTTTTATTTACCTACATGTTCAAAGCAAAATAATGAAACATGAATACCCCTCAAGTTAGCTAATAAAAAGCATTGGGGACTGCCAGTACTTTGTCTCTCAGTTAAATCTATTTACAGTAGCGCAAGTAAGCAGCTTAATACTGTCCTTAACAGTATTAAAATGTTATAAAAAAAAAACTATGTTAAACTGGAGTTAATGGCATTTGCAGCTGTATTGGCTTACAGTTAAATCTTTTTTGGTGTTTTTTTGCATACAGTTGAGTTTATGTTTTACAGAAAATAAAGAAAACAGTACCTCAAGCAGAGCAAATAAAATCTAAGTGATAGAAATTGATTGTCATCAGATTGCTGTGTCCAAGATTAGGGAATCTCATTTTAAAGGCATTACACCGGGTGGCAAAGTGGAAATCTGGTCAATTTTTTATTAAAATGTTCATGCATGGTCTGATAATGTTTGAAAAAAAATCATGGGGGGAAATGTATGATTTTTGGAGACCTGGCACCATTTTTTTTGCACATATTAGTAGCATAGAATGTGCCTGAATCTGTGAACTTGTTCTACTGCAGGTCATAGATTTAGTGCTTTCTAGCGAATAAGGTAAACCACTTTTTTTTACAACATTTGTGAAACATGTAGTCAAATATAGAAAACAAAAATACTATGTTTAGGTCAAAAAACAATATTAGCGGGGGACATTGTTTGAAAATTTTTAGAATTTTAGCCTTCAAAAACTAATGAAGGGAAAAAAAAACAAACAATAAACTTTCAACTTGTCAGGCAATTGTGCTTTTTTGGTCTTTGCTCAATTATTATTTTTCAGCCTTAGCACCACAAAGGGCAAGGTGTTGAGGAAATCTCTGCTGCCAGGGGCCCTCCCCTACCCCCTCCCCTTTTTCTGCTTTTTTGGCCATGTCCCCAAACCCTGGTCTGCTTCAAGCTTTTGGGGGACGAATGGATGGGGGATGAAAAGTCTCCCACCGGGAACCCAAAAAATGCCCAGAAATCCCTTTCAGTCCCGGTGAGATATTGACATTTGATCCATGATAAAGGGGGCGTAAGCCCACAGGAAAACAATTTTATTGTTCCCTGCTATCCCTCAATTGGTTCTTTGTTTCCCAGTTTTGCGTAGAACCACGTTGTGGATTAAGAATTTTTTTAATTTTACTTTTGAGTTCAGAGGGCAGAATGTTAATGAATCAGTCCCATTGGGCAAAAAATGTACAGACTCTGTAAACGTCTTTGTTTCTTTGTGCTGCGCGGCCCCCCCCTTCAATGGTAAAAAAACAGAGTTTGTCTTTGAACAACTGCGGGGGAGGGCCTTTGGGGGGTGAAAACCATACGTTTTAAAAGGTTTTCCCCTGGTGCAGCTGCCGCCACATGTAACACGCGTGCTTCCATTTTAGAAAGGTCCTGAAAAGGGATGGGCAAAAATTGATTCAAACGAAGTGGAATTCTTTTAGAATTTCAGAAAACTTGGTTTGAAGAAGTCAAAAGTTTGGGGTCTTGGGTGAAGAAGTGTGCTTTTGTTTGATAAAATGGCTGCGGCACATGGCGTACATGAGGCAAAGCACTCTGGGGGGAAAAAGGGGGATAGCCGCTGACATGTGGAATGAAACCAATCAAGACCGGCGGATTCTGTGAGTCCCAGACTTTTTAAAAGCGGCGGCGCGGGAGTCATACCGTTCACGTCTGTTAGTGAAGGTGCTGCGGGGTTTTGTTTTTAGTAGTTGATACAAAAAGAACTCTTTTTTTTACAGCGTTTTTGGGGGGTATTCTCTTGTCTCGAGACTGTTTCTTTAACTTTTTTTTCTGATTTTGTGGGGTATTGGATCTGAAGTCCAGTGTGTGTCCAGTGCAGTGATATACTTTTTTTTGCTATCTGCTCTTGCACATTAATATCCAAGGGGGGATCTAAGCCTTTCCTTTTTGTATTATTTGAAGAAAAAGCGTTTTTAAATACAAAACCACTTTCATTTTGGTGCTCAATTCTTTTGCGAAAATTTTAATCCAGGGGTTTTTTAAGGTTGTTGTACGGGGTGACAAAAAAAGAAAACGTTTATTTCCCCGCCAAAAAAGACATTTTTCCTGTAGCATTTTCAAAAAGCGGGGTTAATTCAAGTTTTACTCTTTTTGGGTGTAGCGTGAAAAACACGCCATTTTAAACTTACAAAGCTTGTAGTTTTTTAGTTGCTCAATTCTTTTGCGATTTTAATCCAGGGGTTAATTAAGCGTTGTTCTGCTGCTGTGGTGATAAAAGAAAAAGTTTAATTCCCCGCCAAAAAGACATTTTTCCTTTTTGCAAAAATTCCCAAAAGCAAAGGGTTTAAATTTACAAGTTTTACTCTTTTTGTTAGCGTAAAAAAGCCTTTGTAACCGCTACAAAGCTCTTTTTTTGGTGCTCAATTTTTTGTGAAATTTTACATCCAGGGGTTAATTTAAAGCGTTGTTCTGCAGTTTACTCAGTAAAAGAAAATTTTGTTTTTCAGCGCCAGAAGAAATTTGTAGCATAATTCATATACGAATTTTAATTAAGTGTTTGTGCTTTTTTTCAGTAAAATTCCGAGTTTTTAAAGGCACATACAAGTCAATTTTTCTGCCATTTGTGGAGCGCAAAATTTTATACCCAAAGGGTTACCCAAGCTTCTTAGGGGTTCATTTGGAGCAAATACAGGGTTTTTATTTATCTATACAGATTTTTTTAAAAAGTGTCTGTACATTTTAAACAAACAGTATGTCAGACAGAGGGTGGCAGGCTTTCATTTGCGGTGGCAGGGGGCCAAACATTCCAGGAGAAGGCCCAGGTCGCAGCACAGAAAGGGGGGACGTCGCAGCAGGGGTCACTTGGTAGGCCACAAAACTGCCGCTGCATCTGCGGGCCGGTGTTTGTTCAGCAAACCCAAATGGTTCTTGTTTGGGTTGATAGGTATCCACTTCTCCAGTGACATTTGAAACCCCACCCCAAGAGTTGGGGGGAACGTAAACCCAAAAACCCCTTATTTGGGCATAGCCCGGGAGGGGGGTCAGCGGCCCTCACCTTCCTAAAACCCCCCTTTTGTCCCACCCGGTTCCCTCACCAAGATATAATTTTGTGGTCTGGGCCGGGCCCCACTTTATAGCGAGATGAAAAATTCGAGGGAGCAGTCAGCAGCACTTGGCAGCAAAGAAAGGGGCAAATCCCCTTTTTCTTACAGTAGGGGGGCAAAGTTTGATTTGAAGTGGAAAGGGGATTATGTTGGGGGGGGTGACCCTCTGCATCCAAGACCGGTGATGAGGACGCAGGATGAAAAAAACAAAATTTAAAAATGATATGTACCCAAAACCACTTGGGAGCCGGGTGAGGGCAAGGGCTTCTCATCGTCAGCAGAAGAGGGCGTCAGCTTGCGCGTCGGGAAAGTGGCAAGCCAGCAAGTGGGGTGTGGCCGGGGGTCACAGGATAGCAGCGGGTGTAGGTGGGGAGCCAAGGGGCCACGTGGTTAAAAAACCTGCTTCGCAGGTCCAAGAAAGTAGCGGCACGGGGTCAGCGAGGGGCAGGGGGTGGCAGTAGTCACTCAGTGGGAGCGTTGGCGGAAAAACCCGATACTCCGGGGGTGGCGATCTTTGCTAAGACACGGGGGAAAACCTATATGGGTATAGTAGAATCTGTGGGAAAGGAAAATAAGCGTGGCCAGGGAGCTAAAATTGGCACCATGGCCGGCGGTCAAAACATGCAGGTCACCCTCCGGTGGCCGGGGGGGAAAAATGCTAGATGGGTGGTCCCTCCTGCCCCCCGCAGCAAAAGGGGAGAGCGCGCCCAGTGGCAGCATGCCCCTTGCGCCATCAAGGCTCCACCACTCTTCAGAAGGGAGCTGTTTCTCTTTGAATATTTCCGGTCCAATGCTTGCTCCTCGCTATCAGGCGCCGCATCGTTCAGCAGGCGTTGCAAAAGAGACAACGTATGCGTCCAAAAAACCCTCCCAAGGGGGCAGAAGGGGACTATGCTCCTGTCCAAGTTTTTTGGTGCGCAATCCCTCCTTTCCAAATGGTGGACTTGCACCGTTTAGAAAATAATGGTTGTGCCCCAGTCGAGATGGGAGTTTCCAAGCCGTTATTTCTTTCCAAAAAGGCAGTACCAGGGACTTTATAAATATTTGAACAGAAAGGGGGGCCAGTCCTTGAGTTATCGGGGTTTTTTCCAAGGGAACGGGAGAGTGGGGGTCTGGAGCTGTAATACGGTCAATTCCATACATTTTTCCCTTTCGGCCCCCTGGGTGAATGTGCTTCCCGCCAGGCACACAAACAAAATTGGACAGGAGACGCCGCTTTTCCTCCACGTTTTCAAAATGCGGCTCCTGCGCCCAATGTCCCCCTTTCCTCCCCCTCCCCACACCCCCACTCAGCCTACAAGTACTGCCCCTCATACCCCTGTGTAAAAGGGACGCGGGTCACGCAGTTCTACAACGCTTGCCTCGGCAAACGAAGTTACCAGGGAGGAACGTCGGGGTATGCAGCAAGAAATCGATGGGGGCTTTCTCCGGAAAACGCAAAAAAAATTGGAAAAATGGTACGGGCAATGGGGGGAACATGGTGTCCGTGCGACCCAGGGGGGGATGGTCCTTTGCCCCCGGGGATGGGGCACTGTTTATTGGTTTGAAAAAGGTTCCCGAAGTCTTTACCGATTTTAAAGATTTGAAAATGGCCCGGAAACTGGCTTTCAATTCATCCCCTTTTTTACAAGCCCGGAACCCTCCCGAGTTGCAGCGGCAGAACGGGCCTCCCCAAAACCTCGATATGCGTGTTTCCACCCGTTGGAAAGCCAGCCTGTAAAATATTGGACCGACTGTATGAAAAAGAGAAAGGCCATTAAACGATTTTTTTGATGTCCAGGGGGATAGGGTTTCTCCCCTGTGAAATTTGATGTCGCCCAGTGGGGCTCATGCGTGAACCCAGCCCTTTTTTGAGGCCATTCGAGGGCCCCGTTTTGTCAGTCCAACCGGACTACGGGGTGAATAAAAATCATTCCCTGTTCATGTCCCGGAACAGAGCTGAAAAATTTGTCTGGGAGGGGACTGGAGACGTGGCGGGGCAATCTCGGGCCACATAGTCCGCTGGGGACTGAAATGAGGAGGAGGGGCATTGGAGAAAGCATTTTCTGGTGAATTAGTGGGGTTTTCTAAACCCGGTACAAAGAGGGGGCAGGAGGATGGAGGGTAGATGGAGGAGGGGCCCCAGCTTTCTGATTTGCTGGCTAGTACGCCGAATAGTCGCATCCGGGAGAGGGAGATTCTGGCTCTCCCCCTATTGGACCCTCGTACCCGGGCCAAAATGGAGCCTTTTTTTTCAGCTATTGAGGGGAGCACAAAACCAAATACTATGGGAAATCCTCCGTAGTCAGTTGGCCGCTGCCTATGTGCGGCAAAAGTCCCTCCTCTGACAGGTTCTGACCGGGGGGGGTTTTTTCAGCGCTCACGTACTGCTGCCGCAGCTTGGGGAAGGTGGGGGGGGGGGTGGAGCAGTCAGCTCCATCAGCAGCAACCAAGTCTGAATCACTATACGCTTCCTTCACCCCCCCTATGAGGAGGGCAGTCGCCAGAAACGAAAGGGCCTGGAGCAGACCCTGAACCAAAGGTGGGGCCCCACTTTGGGCAGCATCTTCACCCCCGTTGATATCCCCTGGATACTGGGCAGCCAAACTGGTGTGTGGCCGAACTCGCAAAGTTTTTCAGTGGAGAAGCTGTCCTGCCGGGGCCGTAGGGGGTCAGAGGGGTGTTCGGCGGCGGGGGCCCTCGTTTTCCCCCCAAAGGGGAACCCCCTTGTCACGGGAAATTTGGGGGAAAGACGACCCTTTTTCAAGAGAATCAGGCGTGGATCGGCCAGGATTTCCACAAAACCAATGCCTTAGGGTAGACTTTCATCAGCCAGGACGTCTCCCCCAAAAAAGTGAGAAATGAATCTGGGTTCAAAAATACCCGTTCGTCACTATTTTTGATGCCGAACCCGCCCGATGCCCCCACATCTGCTGCTCTTTTCCACTGCCACCAACCATCTTTACCGGGACTGGTATTGCCACCACCCAGTTGTCTTGTGCCACTCTATGTCCTCATGCTGTGCTGTTGTGGTGCCGTGACACCCCATGTGCTTATCCCCCTCTGTGGCCTACCCTGTTTTTTGCCCCTCCAGAATGTCTTGTGCACGTCTGACCCCTGTGTGTGGTGCCCCATCCTCCAAATCTGTCTTGGGCACTCGTGGCCTCCGTTTTTGGGCCCCCTCCGAAAAGTCATTGTGCCAGCCCCGACCCCATGCTGCTGCGCCCTGCCCCCCCAACTGTGTCATTGTGCCCCCTGTTGCCTCTGCTGCTTTCCCGGCCCCCCCACTGTGTCTTGTGCCCCTTGGGCCCACTCCTGTTTTTGCCCCTCCAGAAAAGTCTTTTTGCCCCCCTGCTGACCTATGCTGCCGTGACCCCCACACTATGTTTATTTGCCATCTGTGGTACTACTGTTTTTCCAAACCTCCGAAAGTCTTGTGCCCCCGTCCTGACCCCATGCTGTGCTGCCGGGGGTTCACCTCCACCTCTGTCACTAATTTGCCACCCGAGCTTCAGTTTTTTTCTTTCCAGCTTTCGTGGGCATGTCTTTATCAGCTACATTCTCGCTTCAGTTTTTTTTTTTCAGTTTTGCCCCCTTTTAAAACCCCATCAGAAATGTAGAGAACTGACCTTGTCCAAGATGAATCAGGCGTGGTTGGCCGTTTTCACAAACCAAAAGCCTTAGGCTTTCAGATGACATTGCCATATCCCTTCCCCCAAACGTGAGAAATGAGTCGGGGTTAAAACTACCTGCCTCGCCACTATTTGATGCCCCCCCCTGGACACACATTGCGACAGTTTCCCATCTGCCCCCAAACCCATTTTACCGGGACGATTTTTGCCACCCACCTCCAACTCTGTCATTGTGCCATTTTATGACCTCTGCTGCTGTGTGTTGCGGGTCCCGTGAATCCACACTGTGTCATTGTGCCATTCTCTGACCTCATGCTGTTGCTCCTCCGCCGTCACTTCCACTTCTGTCATTGTGCCATCTTGGGGCCCTACTCCAGTTTTTGCCACCTCCAAAATGTCATTGTCCCACTGTCTGCCCTATGTGCTCCCACCGCCCCCCAACTTTCTTGTGCCCTTTTTGACTCTGCTGCTTTTGTTGCGGGTGCCATGAAATCCACACTGTGTCATTGTCCACTCCTGCCTCATGCTTTTCTCCTGCTCCCGTACATCCACTCTAGTCATTGTGCCACTTTTGGGGCTACCCTTTTTTTTTTCCCCCCTCCGAATGTCATTGTGCCACTGTTGACCCTCTTGTGCGCCCCCGAAACCTCCATCTCAGCATTGTGCACTCTGTGGTATTCCTGTTTTTCCCACCCCAAATGTCATTGTCCCACTGTCTGAACTCATGCTGCTGCTGGTCCCTCCCTCTTGTCTTTTGTCCCACTCTGGGGCCCTGCCCCTTTTTTTTCCCCACCCCCAAATGTCATTTGCCACTGTCGGCCCTCATGTGCGCCGCCGTCACTTCCACCCCTGTCATTGTCCCACTTTTGGGCCTATTGTTTTTGCCACCCCCAGAATGTCATTGTCCCACTGTCTGATCCATCGGCTGCCGCCCGTCACCTCCGTCTCTGTCTTTTGTGCCACTCTGTGGCCACCCCCTGTTTTTCCCACCTCCGGGAATGTCTTTGGGGCCCACGTCTGACCTCATGCTGCTGTTTTTTTTTTTTTTTTTTTCTCGCCGTCACCCCACTTCGCCATTGTGCCACTTATGGCCTACTCCTGTTTTTGCCACCCCAAAATGTCTTGTGCCCCGTCTGACCTCATGTCTGCCCCCGTCCCCACTCTCTGTCATTGTGCCACTCTGGGCCTACTCCATTTTTCCCTCCAGAATGTCATTGTGCCACTGTCTGCCCCTCATGATGCTGCCGCCGCACTCAGCTCTCTGTCATTGTCCCCCTCTTGGGGCCTATCCAGTTTTTCCACCTCCAGAATGTCTTGTCCCACTTTTTGACCACATGCTTGCTGTAGCTGCTGCCGTAACCTCCCACTGTGTCATTGTGCCCTCGTGGTTTTCCCCTGTTTTTGCCCCTCCAGAATGTCATTGTCCCATGTCGCCCCTCGCTGCTTCACCGACCCCCACTCTTGTCATTTCCACTCTGTGGGGGCCCTCCCCCCTTTTTTTTTCCCCCTCCGAATGTCATTGTCCCCATGTTGACCTCTGCTGCTGCCGCCGTCACCTCCATCCCCTGTCATTGTGCCATTCGGGGGCCTACTCCAGTTTTTGCCCCCTCCAAAATGTCATTGGCCATGCCTGACCTATGCTGCTGCTGTTGTCTGGGGTCCCTCCACCCCCTCCCATTGTGCCATTAGGGGCACTCCTGTTTTTTTGCCACCCCCAAAATGTCTTGCCCCCTGTCTGACTAAATGCTGCCCCGCCTCACCTCCACTCTCGTCTTTGTGCATTGGGCTATCCATTTTTGCCACCCCAAATGTCTTTTTGCCATGTCTGCCCTATGTGCTGGCCGTCACCTCCGCTTCTGCTTGTGCCCCTCTTGTGGCCTACTCCAGTTTTTGCCCCTCCAGAATGTAAATTGTGCCACTGTCGACCTCATCTGCTGCTGTAGTGTCCCGAAACTCCACATGTGCTTGTCCCACCTGTGGCTTCTCTGTTTTTTGCCACCTCCAGAAGGGCATTGTCCCACTGTTGACTCTTGCTGCTTCCACCGTCACCTCCACTTTGTCTTTTGGCCCTCTGTGGCCTACCCTTTTTTTTGCCACCTCCAGAAGTCATTGTGCCACTCTCTGCCCTCGCTGCTCCCCCGTCCCCCACTCTTGTCATTGTGCCATTCTGGGGCCCTACCCCAGTTTTTGCCACCTCCGAATGTCTTTGTGCCCTGCCTGCCCTCAGCTCCGTGCCCTCCACACTTTTCTTTGTGCCACCTGGGCCTACTCGTTTTTGCCCCCCAAAATGTCTTTTTCCCCCTGTTGACCCTCTGTGCGCTGCGCTGTCACCTCCACACTCTGCCCCTAAGTTGCCCCTGAGTTCAGTGTTTTTTCCACTTTGCGACATGATTTTATCGGGCTACATTCTCCTTCAGTTTTTTGTTCAGTTTTGCCTTTTAAAGGGCCCCCGGGGAATTTTATAGTAAAGCGTTTTAAAGAGTGGCGGCAGTCATTGCGTGTCATACAAAAAACACAAATTGTAGAAGACCAAAAAAAACCTCCCTTGATTTTTAAGATGGAACAACGTTCTACAGCCCCTGCAGTCTGTGCAGCCTGGAAATAGCTGTTTTGTTAAGCGATTCGTCCCAAGTAATTTGGACCGAAAATTTTTTTTGTCGGGAAATTTGCGAAGTGGGAACGAACCCAATTTTTGAGAAATTGCCCATCTTAATGTAAGTTGGTTTATTGGGGCAAATCTGTGGGTGCAATGATTTGTTTTTGAGTCCGGGTTACAAAATTATTAACTGATGTAGGCCCTCGATTGCCGTCGCTTGAAGTCCCCCTGCGGCCCCGCCAATCTGGAAATATGGGTTCCCGGGGAAGTTAAAGAAAAAAGAAAATAGGGATTCATGTTTTTTTCCCTGCTTTTGCCACGCCCTCCATTTGGGGATTACAAGGGGTTGCCTTAACCTTTGGGTCTAGTTCTCATATGGGGTGCAGGAAATTATAAGTGAGATATTGGATAAAAAAAAGGGTTCCCGTCAACTGTCTGTGAATGTTTCCCACCCCGTGCCCCAATTGGCGAAACGGCCTGTGCTGCCAAATTATAAAAACCCCAAGTAAGGGGAAACCCCCGTCCATTTAAAATTTTGGTGCGTAGTATTAATCAGAATCTGGGGGTCTTTTTCCCATTCCAAAGGGTGCTCGTTTCTCGAATGATGGTTTTCCTCTTTAGGTCCAAAAGAAGGGAGCATTGTAAATGTAGAGAGCCCAGGGAACTCTGCCCTTTTAATTTTTTTTGCGCGACCCATAAAGGTATGGGGAGGGCTGCCCTTCTTCAGGTACTCGCATTTGTCAGTATCTGGCGCTTTTTTTATTGCAGTCGGGAAGGGACTCGTGGAAGCCGAATTCCTAAGTACTTGATCGCATTGGTTCACCAATATATATTATGCTCTGCTACCCAAGTCGGCCTGGCTGGGTCTCTCAAAATCAACCCCTTTCTCTCTACATTGATAGTGTACCCTGAAAACTGACCAACAGCCTGGATGTCTCGCAGTATGGCCCCTAGATGAGACCGTGGGTTAGATATTAGTATTAGGAGGTCTTCCCCGTAAGCCAGGACTTTCAGCTCTCTGTCTGGGAACCTAATTCCCCAGTAGACGGATGACTGTGAAATATGATACAATAGCGGATCCAGTATCAGGTTAAACAGAAGGAGCGACAGCGGGCAACCCTGTTTAGTATCTCTAAAAAGGTCGATAGATAGGAAGAGCTTATCATTAACCAACAGTGAGATCATGGAATTAGATTGTAAGTGGTCTACAAAGTTGAGAAGTGATCCCTGAAACCCCTTCTCAGCATCGTCGCGTCCAGGAATGGCCATGAGACTTTATCAAAGACCTTCTCTGCATCCAGGCTAAGAAACATGGATATGGGATGGTCCTCCAAATTTGCCTGGCAAATTGCTGCCATAGCCACCCTAACATTTTTGGTTGAGTGCCTGTGCGCAACGAAGCCTGTTTGAGAAGGGTGGATGATCTGTGGCAAAAATTCCTCAAACCTCCTGGCCAGAATCATAGCCAATATTTTATAGTCCTGGTTCAGGAGAGAAATTGGCCTGTATGATGACACCAGGGTAGGGTCCTTTCCCGCCTTAAGCAGTAGCATCATGCGTGAGTCAGTAATGGAGTCCACAATAGCTGCATTTAAATAGATGTCATTATATAGCTTGGTTAACTGTGGGGTAACCTCCGCATGTAGAATTTTATAAAATTCTGCGGAGAATCTGTCGGGTCCTGGAGTTTTACCATTAGCTATACCTCTTCATCCTCTTTAATTGCGGCCTCCAATGCAAGTCTGTGCTCCTCCCCCACCCCGAGCATGTCTTTTTTGTCCAGGAAAGAGGCAACTCCAGTAGCATTGAATGGGGTTGCATGATATAGATTTTCATATAATTCAATAAAGGCGTTCTCGATAGCCGTCACATCAGTAAGAATTTCACCCGTGGCAGTACAGCGAATTGCTGAGATTGGCACACGCTGTTGCCACGCCTTAGTCAAGCCAGCCAGCAATTTTCCTGATTTGCCGCTGCATCTGTAAAACCTATTTTGCCTGACATACATATGAAGCTTCACATTGCCCTGCATGAAGGCATTAGGTAGGCTTTGGGTTTCGTGAGATTCACCTGGAAGTCTCAGCTGTAGGGTATTTTGTTTCAGCAGTAGGTAAGAATGCAGCTCACGAAAATGTTTGAGCTGAGCCCTCCGCTTCATGCCTACATAATTCATTATATGCCCTCTCATGACAGACGGTGGTAATCCACAGCAGTGGGATGCAAAAATGCACGAAAATAATCAGACTTGTACAGGTAATTTGGGAAGCACCAGATATGTGTCGGAGAGAGATGGGGGAGGCCTCCCAAGGTTAACAAAATAGGTGCATGGTCAGAGATTGTTATTGGAAGAATTTCTTAGTCCATTAAGTCAGTGTAGAGGGTTTATAAGGACAGTGCATAGTCGATACTGGAAAAGGAGGTGTAAACCGCGGAATGGAAGGTATAAGACCTACCAGTTGAGTTTGTCGCCCTCCAATGATCACATAGCCCCATCCTGCCAGTCAACTCCAGGATAGCTAGCTTGTTCCCCTCCACTTTGACAGCATGATCTTTCCAGGGTGGGGTCTGCGGTTGTGTTAAAGTCACCCATTATTATGAGTTGGGACAAGGTTTAGACATTAAGAACGACAGGATGTTACTGTAAAAATTTGCAGTTGCAGGGCGGGGGGGCATATATGTTAAGGAGAGTGTATGGTATGTATGCTATCTGTACTCTCAGATACAAATACCTCCCCTCTGGCTCTGCCACTTGTTCCTCTATGGCTTTTACTATTCCCAGTCTCAAGTGTACTGCGACTCGCCAGGCCTTGGACCGGGCCTGTATTGGAGGATCGAGCCATTGTGCCGTTAGAGGCACAAATTGGTAATGCTTCCAGTGTGCTTCTTGCAGCAGAATAACATCTGCCTTTAAAGGTTGTATATGAGTGAGGACTAGTGATGAGCGAACCCTAAAAAGTTTGTCGAACATTGAACTTACAGTCGTTTGGTTCGAAGTCTGAGTCGAACTCGAACCCCATTAAAGTCAATGGGAGAAGATGTTCAGGATAATTTTTATACCTATACAGGTGAGGATAAGCTACAATTACCATCCATAACTGTAAACTCGATAGGTGGAACAACTTAGTGAAGAAAATTTGGCACTAAGGGCCACATGTATGAAAACTGTTTAGGTCTAAAACTCACTCTTTTGCCCATAGGTTACTATGGGCAAAAAGTGAGTTTTAGACCTAAAGAGTTTTCACACATGTGGCCCTAAGAGTGAAAGAAAAAAATTGAGAGGTTACAATACTTCATTCCTTTCAATGGATAACTGAAAAGATGAGGACAGCTTGCAAGCAGGAGTGTAGCTATAGGAGGTGCAGTGGTAGCTCTGCTATGGGCCGGACATCCTGAGGGGGCCATTTGACACATAAGAAGGCCCTGGTATTGGAAATGACACATGGTAACTGGCAGGAACCACATTTCAATTTTTGCACCAGGGCCCAGAACTTTAAGTTATGCCTCTGTTTGCAAACTGTGTACATTTGATATATGTGGTGACAGCAAGAACATCCCAATGGGGAACATGGAGGTTCAGCCGGCAGGTACATAGTTATAGGGGGTGCAGCTGTATACTGAGGGAGCCCAAAAGCCCCTTGACATATAAGACAACGGTATTGCAAATGGCACATGGTAACTGGCAGTAGCCCCATTTAACTTTGTGCACCAGGGCCCAACAACTTGAACTTATGCCTCTACAGGCTGGACTAGATTAGACAGCAGTACCCATTGGTGGCAGCGAGAACATGGCAATAGGGAACATGGAAGTTCCGATTCGACAAGAATAAGCTGCAGTATCACTGGTGGCAGAGAGAACATGACAATGAGGAACAGTGAGGTTCCGGCTCAACTAGATTAGACAGCAGTACCATTGGTGGCAGCGAGAGCATGGCAGTGATGAAAATGGAGGTTTTGGTTCAACAAGAATAGGCAGCAGTACAATTTATGGCAGCGAGAACTTGGCAATGGGGAACAGCGAGGTTCCGGTTTGACTAGATTAGATGGCAGAACCATTGGTGGCAGCGAGAACATGACAATGGGGAAAAATGAGGTTCCGGTGCAATTAGATTACACAGCAGTAACATCGGTGGCAGCATGAACATGGCAATGGGGAACATAGAGGTTACGATTCAACAAAAATAGGCAACAGTACTATTGGTGGCAGCGAGAAAAAGGCAACGAGGAACAGTGAGGTTCCGGTTCAACAAGATTAGACGGCAGTACCATTGGTGGCAGCGAGAATATGTCAATGGGGAAAATGGAGGGTCCGGTTCTACAAGAATAGGCAGCAGTACCATTAGTGGCAGCTGGAGCATGGTAATGGGAAACAGAGGTTCCAGTTCGACTAGATTAGATACCAGTACCATTGGTGGTAGTGAGAAAATGGCCATGGGGAACAGCTAGGTACCAGTTTGACTAGATTACATAGCAGTACCATTGGTGGCAGCAAGAACATGGCAATGAGAAACAGTGAGGTTCTGGTTGAACTAGATTAGATGGCAGTAGTACTACTGGTGGCAGTGAGAACAAGACAATGGGGTACAGTGAGATTCAGTTTCAACTAGATTAGATGGCAGTACCATTGTAGGCAGCGAGAACAAGGCAATGGGGAACAGTGAGGTCCTGGATCAACTAGATTAGACAGCACTACTATTGGAGGCAGTGAGAACAAGGCAATGGGGAAAAGTAAGGTTCCGGTTCGACAAGATCAGCCATCAGTACAATTGGTGAGAATATGGCAATGGGGAAAATGGAGGGTCCGGTTCTGCAAGAATAGGCAGCAGTACCATTAGTTGCAGCAGGAACATGGCAATGGGGAATAGTGAGGTTCCGGTTCGACTAGGTTAGACGGCAGTACCATTGGTGACAGTGAGAACATGGCAGTGGGCAACAGTAAGGTTCCGGATCGACTAGATTAGATGGCACTACCATTGGTGGCAGTGAGAACATGGCCATGGGGAACAGCGAGGTTCTGGTTTGACTTGATTACATGGTAACATTGGTGGCAGCATAAACATGGTATTGCGGAACATGGAGGTTCCGGTTCAATAGGAGTAGTCAGCAGTACCATTGGTGGCAGCAAGAACAAGGCAATGGGAAACAGTGAGGTTCTAGTTTGACTAGGTTAAACGGCAGTACCATTGGTGAAAGCGAGAACATGGCAATGGGGAACATGGAGGCTCTGGTTCAACAAGAATAGGCAGCAGTACTATTTGTTACAGCGAGAACAAGACAATGGGGAACAGTGAGGTTCCGGTTCAACTAGATTAAACGGCAGTACCATTGGTGGCAGAAAGAACATGGCAATGGGGAACAGTGAGGTTCCGGTTCAACTAGATTACATGGCAGTACCATTGGTGAAAGCGAGAACATGACAATCGGGAACAATGACTGAGGTTCTGGTTTGACAAGAATAGGTAACGGTACCATTGGTGGCAGCGAGAACCTGGCAATGGGGAACAATGAGGTTCCGGTTCGACTAGATTAGACGGCAGTACCATTGGTGACAGAGAGAACATGGCAATGGGGAACAGTGAGGTTCCGGTTCAACTAGATTAGACGGCAGTACCATTGGTGGCAGCGAGAACATGGCAATGGGGAGCATGGAGGTTCCGGTTTGACAAGAATAGGCAGCAGTACCATTGGTCATAGCGAGAACATGGAAATGGGGAACAGTGAGGTTCCGGTTCGACTAGATTAGATGGTGGTACCCTTCTTGGCAGCGAGAACATGGCAATGGGCAACAGTAAGGTTCGGGTTCGACAAGATTAGATGGCAGAACCATTGGTGGCAGTGAGAACATTGCAATGGGGAACATGGAGGTTCTTGCTCGATTAGATTAGAGGGCAATACCATTGGTGGCAGTGAGAATATGGCCCTGAGGAACAGCGAGGTTCTGGTTTGACTTGATTACATGGCAGTAACATTGGTGGCAGCATGAACATGGTATTGCGGAACATGGAGGTTCCGGTTCAACAAGAGTAGGCAGCAGTACCATTGGTGGCAGCAAGAACATGGCAATGGGAAACAGTGAGATTCTGGTTTGACTAGGTTAGCCGGCAGTACCATTGGTGAAAGTTAGAACATGGCAATGGGGAACATGGAGGTTCTGGTTCAACAAGAATAGGCAGCAGTACTATTTTTTACAGCGAGAACACGACAATGGGGAACACTGAGGTTCCGGTTCAACTAGATTACATGGCAGTACCATTGGTGAAAGCGAGAACATGACAATTGGGAACAATGACTGAGGTTCTGGTTTGACAAGAATAGGTAACGGTACCATTGGTGGCAGCGAGAACATGGCAATGGGGAATAGTGAGGTTCCGGTTCGACTAGGTTAGATGGCAGTACCATTGGTGACAGTGAGAACATGGCAATGGGGAACAGTGAGGTTCCGGTTTGACAAGAATAGGCAGCAGTACCATTGGTCATAGCGAGAACATGGAAATGGGGAACATTGAGGTTCCGGTTCGACTAAATTAGATGGCGGTACCATTTTTGGCAGCGAGAACAATGCAATGGGGCAACAGTAAGGTTCCGGTTCAACTAAGATTAGATGGCAGACCATTGGGTGGCAGTGAGAACATTGACAATCGGGAACAATGGAGGTTCTGTGATAGATAGAGGTCAGGTACCATTGGTGACAGCGAGAACATAGGCAATGGGGAACAGTAGGTTCCGGTTCGACTAGGTTAGATGGCAGTACCATGGTGACATGAGAACATGCAATGGGGAACAGTGAGGTTCCGGTTCTACTAGATTAGACGGCAGTACCATTGGTGGCAGCAAGAACATGGCAATGGGGAGCATGGAGGTTCCGGTTTGACAAGAATAGGCAGCAGTACCATTGGTCATAGCGAGAACATGGAAATGGGGAACAGTGAGGTTCCGGTTCGACTAGATTAGATGGTGGTACCCTTCTTGGCAGCGAGAACATGGCAATGGGCACCAATCAGGTTCGGGTTCGACAAGATTAGAAAGCAATACCATTGGTGGCAGTGAGAACATTGCAATGGGGAACATGGAGGTACTTGCTCGATTAGATTAGAGGGCAATACCATTGGTGGCAGTGAGAATATGGCCATGGGGAACAGCGAGGTTCTGGTTTGACTTGATTACATGGCAGTAACATTGGTGGCAGCATGAACATGGTATTGCGGAACATGGAGGTTCCGGTTCAACAAGAGTAGGCAGCAGTACCATTGGTGGCAGCAAGAACATGGCAATGGGAAACAGTGAGATTCTGGTTTGACTAGGTTAGCCGGCAGTACCATTGGTGAAAGTGAGAACATGGCAATGGGGAACATGGAGGTTCTGGTTCAACAAGAAGAGGCAGCAGTACTTTTTTTTACAGCGAGAACACGACAATGGGGAACAGTGAGGTTCCGGTTCAACTAGATTACATGGCAGTACCATTGGTGAAAGCGAGAACATGACAATTGGGAACAATGACTGAGGTTCCGGTTTGACAAGAATAGGTAACGGTACCATTGGTGGCAGCGAGTACATGGCAATGGGGAATAGTGAGGTTCCGGTTCGACTAGGTTAGACGGCAGTACCATTGGTGACAGTGAGAACATGGCATTGGGGAACAGTGAGGTTCCGGTTTGACAAGAATAGGCAGCAGTACCATTGATCATAGCGAGAACATGGAAATGGGGAACATTGAGGTTCCGGTTCGACTAGATTAGATGGCGGTACCATTTTTGGCAGCGAGAACAATGCAATGGGCAACAGTAAGGTTCGGGTTCGACAAGATTAGATGGCAGAACCATTGGTGGCAGTGAGAACATTGTAATGGGGAACATGGAGGTTCTTGCTTGATTAGATTAGAGGGCAGTACCATTGGTGACAGTGAGAACATAGCAATGGGAAACAGTAAGGTTCCAGTTCGACTAGATTAGAGTTCAGTACCATGGATGACATTGAGAACATAGCAATGGGAAACAGTGAGGTTCCGGTTCGACTAGATTAGACGGCAGCACCATTGGTGGCAGCAAGAACATGGCAATGATGAGCATGAAGTTTCCTGTTTGACAAGAATAGGCAGCAGTACCATTGATCATAGCGAGAACATGGAAATGGGGAACAGTGAGGTTCCGGTTCGACTAGATTAGATGGCGATACCATTTTTGGCAGCGAGAACATGGCAATGGGCACCAATCAGGTTCGGGTTCGACAAGATTAGATAGCAATACCATTGGTGGCAGTGAGAACATTGCAATGGGGAACATGGAGGTTCTTGCTCGATTAGATTAGAGGGCAGTACCATTGGTGACAGTGAGAACATAGCAATGGACAACATTGAGGTTCCTGTTCGTCTAGATTAAACGGAATTACCATTGCTGGCAGTGAGAACATGGCAATATGGAACAGTGATGTTCCGGTGCAACTAGATTAGATGGCAGTACCATTGGTGGCAGCGAGAACATGGCACTGAGGAAAATGGAGGATCCGATTCAACAAGAATAGGCAGCAGTACCAACGGGGGCAGTGAGAACATGGCAATGGGGAACAGTGAGATTCCAGTTCGACTAGATTAGAGGGCAGAACCATTTTTGACAGTGAGAACATAGCAATGGGGAACAGTGAGCTTCCAGTTCATCTAGATTATACTGCAGTACCATTGGTGGCAGCGATAACATGGCAATGGGGAACATGGAGGTTTCGGTTTGATAAGAGTAGGCCGCAGTACCATTGTTGGCAATGAGAACACGGAAGTGAGGAACAGTGAGGTTCCGGTTCCAATAGATTAGGTGACAGTACCATTGGTCCCAGTGAGAACATGGCAATGGGGAACATGAAGGTTCTTGCTCGATTAGATTAGAGGGCAGTACCATTGGTGACAGTGAGAACATAGCAATGGGAAACAGTGGGGTTCTGATTTGACTAAATTAGACAGCAGTACCATTCGTGGCAGCCAGAACATGGCAATGGGGAACATGGAGGTTCTGGTTCAACAGGAATAGGCAGCAGTATCAATTGTGGCAGTCAGAACATGGCAATTGAGAACATTGAGGCTCCGGTTCGACTAGATTAGATGTCAGTACCATTGGTGGCAGTGAGAACATGGCAATGGGGAACAGTGAGGTTCCAGTTCGACTAGATTAGAGGGCAGGACCATTGATGACAGTGAGAACATAGCAATGGGGAACAGTGTGCTTCCAGTTCATCTAGATTAGACTGCAGTACCATTGGTGGCAGCGATAACATGGCAATGGGGAACATGGAGGTTTCGGTTTGATAAGAGTAGGCCGCAGTACCATTGTTGGCAATGAGAACACGGAAGTGAGGAACAGTGAGGTTCCGGTTCCAATAGATTAGGTGACAGTACCATTGGTCCCAGTGAGAACATGGCAATGGGGAACATGGAGGTTCCGCTTTGACAAGAATATGCAACAGTACCATTGGTGGCAGCAAGAACATGGCAATGATGAGCATGAAGTTTCCTGTTTGACAAGAATAGGCAGCAGTACCATTGGTCATAGCGAGAACATGGAAATGGGGAACAGTGAGGTTCCGGTTCGAATAGATTAGATGGCGGTACCATTGGTGGCAGTGAGAACATTGCAATGGGGAACATGGAGGTTCTTGCTCGATTAGATTAGAGGGCAGTACCATTGGTGACAGTGAGAACATAGCAATGGGAAACAGAGAGGTTCTGATTTAACTAAATTAGACAGCAGTACCATTCGTGGCAGCCAGAACATGGCAATAGGGAACATGGGGGTTCTGGTTCGACAAGAATAGGCAGCAGTATCAATTGTGGCAGTGAGAACATGGCAATTGAGAACATTTAGGCTCCGGTTCGACTAGATTAGATGTCAGTACCATTGGTGGCAGTGACAACATGTCAATGGGGAACATGGAGGTTCCGGTTCAACAAGAATAGGCAGCAGTATCAATTGTAGCAGTGAGAACATGGCAATTAAGAACATTGAGGTTCCGATTGGACGAGATGAGACGGTAGTACCATTCTTGTCAGTGAGAACATGGCAATGGGGAGCAGTGAAGTTCCGTTTTGACTAGATTAGATGTCAGTACCATTGGTGGCAGTGAGAACATTGCAATGGGGAACATGGAGGTTCTTGCTCGATTATATTAGAGGGCAGTACCATTGGTGACAGTGAGAACATAGCAATGGAAAACTTTGAGGTTCCTGTTCGACTAGATTAAACGGTATTACCATTGCTGGCAGTGAGAACATGGCAATATGGAACAGTGATGTTCCGATGCAACTAGATTAGATGGCAGTACAGGTTGGCGAGGGCGAATGGGCATCAACTTTTCGTTTGGAATAGCGGCCGTAC